>LD688974.1:434464-448522 GCA_003118335.3 Papilio memnon | reverse complement strand
ATTATGATGAAAAAATAACTTGAAATCTTTTGCTTCTCCCAGACCGTTGGAGTGCCCCTAGCCCTCTCCATCAATGTTCAGATAAACGTTGCAGTCCGGATGTCTGCGGGGAATCCCATCACTAAACCTGTGAAGGACAAAGTCCTGCCTATCATGAGGATATCATTGGTAAGCCTAAAGACATTATTTACATGACAAAGTGCTTATTCTGAAGGCATAGATTAAACTTCAACAATTAACTACGCATTCATTGTTATTATGTTTCATTTCGATGCATTATTTGTTTTAGTTTTAAAGGAAATTTTCTTAGAATCTCAATTTACTTTGGAATACTTTGTTGTAAATTTATCTTTGTAAATGTTAGTCAGTCACTAAGTGATGAGTCATAAATTAACTCGTTTTTCACGTTATTTATCTATGAATCGTGTTTTAACACTATAAATATGAATTAAAGAAATAAATGCCTCTGTTTTAGAACTAACTGTGGGAATATTTTGTAAATCTATCTGCCGAATATTGAAACGAATCTTAACGCTTCGTAAGCGTAGATTGCATTTGGACAGACGTCAACATTTTAATGGAATTTGGAGTTTAAACGCTTTAGCATTTAAGACGCTGTTACATATTTTAATGTCGTTTCAATATTCGGCCTAAAGTCTCTTGTGCAGTCGATGACTTGACGTTTATGGTGATTGCTGTACTATATTCTATCGAAAGTGGGAAGCAAATTAAATTCTTTGACTGTACCTAGTGAAGTGACAATGCTTAGAAAACTCTATAGTCTCGAAGGCTTGTTTAGTATAAATTAATCGGTATTAACTGACCTTGCGTTTTGAATTAATCGTTTCCAATGATTTATTTTATGTCTATTTATAAAATTTGTTCCTTCTAATAGGTAAATTAGTTAACTATGATAACAGAAATGTCTACCATGGCATTGGAAAATTAAAGAAAAAAATTGAAAAACAACTTTAGTTATTGCTAATTTTATCTATTTTTGTTATTATCAAACAAAAGAAAACCTTCAATTTTAATTTCTTACAAGTCAAATAAATTACGTTTAAACAATTTAGTTTTAGAATTAAAGACATTGTAATATTTAGCCATGACTCAGTCTTAACAAATGCAAATACAAGCTGAAATTAAATTTAAAATTGCCTATTTACTCTCTAACATATTTATATACAATATAATCACGCATATGACCTTGAGGTGTATGCAAGAATAACGGATTTTTATTTAGCGTAAAGTTACACGGCATACTCTACCATCTACTTCATTTACATCTATAATATCCAGTTTCCCGGCTACTTTTAACTTTTAGTTACTATTTGGTTTTATAACTTGAGTTTAGATAATTTAACTCTTTAGATATTTAGTGCAACCTAACATTGAATCACTAGGTAATGTTAAAAAAACTTCAGCAACCCAGCATAAATGCATTAATTCGAAAACTCACTTCATTAATCACTGATTTAATAATGTTTTAAAATCGCATTTAAATTTAGTACGAATTTTCTTTCAGTATTGTAAAGAAGCACCTCCAGAAGTAATACAATTATTACGTCTTCGTTTCGTCATCGCCCCACCAATTGTGCTCACTGTTCAACTACTTCTCTTCATTATTGGTACATTCTTCGCGGTCCAAGGCGGGTACAGGATATGGAAGCCGAGGTACAAGTTGATCCAGCAACAAGAGAAACCTAAAGTAAGAAGGAAGAGTATGGAAAGACGTAGGAGCAGTGTCATTTTAAATATGTCCGATAATTCTGGGTTCAAAGATGACGATGATTTAGCTAAGGAGGCAGTCTCACTGCTAGCTATCACAGAAGAGGATGGTGATTTACCGGATTTACTTGTTGACTCCTGAATACAAGCTGTAAGACGTTATTTTATAATTTTCAATATTTTAGAAGACAGGAGTAAGCGTGGAATTTCAGCGTTTCACCTGATGTGAAGCCGCTATTAGTGCAGTTTCCTCTCTCTACTTATGTAAAGCTGACTATTAGGACCACTCTATCTGTTAAAAAAAACTGCATCAAAATCCTTTTCGTACTTTTAAAGATCCAAGCATACCTGGACAGACGGACAGCAGGAAGCGACTATGTAGAAGTTAATTTTGTTTTTTTATCGCGATTTTAGATGAGGCTTTACGCTTATGTAGTTTAAAATTAATTCCTAGTATTACTAATATTCGTTTGCCACCAAATTGCCAATTTCTGTCCGTTATTGTAACATTTTGAACTATAATTTTTGGGTGTGTTGTAAAAATTGATGTTTATAAGTTCCTTGACTTATCTACTAACTAAACATAACGTTTGCTCAATTTATTTGTAAATATTTCTATGTTTAGAAGAGTTTGGTGTATTATTATATTAGAATGTTTCATTTATTATGATAATAACATGTATGCCAATATATTTATTATCAAGAAATGTAATTGTGTGAATTTTTTTTGTATAAATGTGAAGAAACTCAGCAACAAATAATTTGAAATGTTTTTAACATTCAAATGATTACCTATTTCTTCCCTTTTTGACAATTTTTTAAACGCTAAATGAAATATAAAATTATTTAATTTAATGGCTTATGTATGTATTTAACGACAAGAAATAATGTTCTGAAATATGATTGAGTCCTATGTAACCGTTATTATCAACTGTTATGAAAATAGCAGTAATGGTGGAAACTGTTTTCCAGCTATATGCTATCATCTTTAATGTAAGTTAATAAAACATGTGATATTATTATTAAAAATAGTTAAGTTATTCTAATTGTGAATTTTGTAAATAGACTGACGGTGAATGTAATAAAAGTTTTATAAATTTTTAAATATGTTTTTTATTTATTCGTAATACTTCTTATCTTAATTATTAAAGAATAAAATATTTTATCGAAAACATCTTTTTTTCCACAATAATAACATATCATATAAAATAATAGTCTAATTTAATAATTTCAAAATTCAATAACTAACATTTTTTAAACGTTAAATGATGTAGCTTATTGTATTCCCACCTTCATTAAACTATTGTTTTTTACAATTCCAATTAACATATTTAAATATTTACCTTACAATTTACATTTATTACATTAATCATTTACATTTATACAATTAAGACTAGATTAACATATTACGGGTAACTTACAGCTTTTAAATAAAACATATTTAAATAATAAAACAATAAATAATACACAAATGTTAAAAAGACATTTATTATAAATTATTTAAACTTTCGTGAGACATTTTATAACAAGTGTTACTAGAGTGCGAGGCGCGACGCGACCGCGAAACAACTCCAGTAACACTCGCCCTGAAGAACGAACGACCCCCGTAGGGTCCGAAACTGGTTGGTGTCGCCACCGGAAAAAATAGACGTCAGTAATAGCCGAAATAATTAGTTACATTTATAATACTCGAAAGTTTTTTTTTTGTTAATTTAACAGAATATTCTGGACAGATACGGCTTCGACAATTTTATACAATACAATTACACAGTCAATATAATAATTATTATCACATAGTCTTTATAATTCACTAGGGTACTTACACTAAAGCTTTTTTTATTATTACGATATGAATAAAAATAACATTATTAAACAACATCAAATTTAACTTGGGTTGTCACATTGTTCTCACTTTAACCATAAAAAAATCGACAATGTTTCAAATACACTTCCGGGGTTGCCTGGGGGTGTAAGTCTTTAAAATTAACAATAAAATCCTAATAATAGTCAACTATTAATAGTATTAACTAGCGTATATATGCGTATATATCCATGCGATGTAGTGCGCAACATTGGTATAGACATCAGGCACGCCGCGGCGAGCACAGCCCGAGCCGAATGATGTCAGGCCGCGCAGCTCCCATCGACCTCCAGAGCGACCGCCCGACCCACCCGATCTGCACTGGAGGGGACCGCCGCTGTCGCCCTGGGAACACAAGACGATATATGTTAAGTACATGGATATTAAAATAGAAGAACATATAAGTCCATCTAAAGAACATCGCAAAGTTCCATGTAACTTATTGAGTTAAAATCATCATGAAACATCAACCTGCTTTTGTCCCTAAGGAGAGTCGACATCAACACAGTGCTCTTCCAAATCAGTCGTCATATCTGAATTCACTCTCTTTTACGTAATCTATCTTTCTTCTGTCTTTCTCTACCTTTGTAGCAATCCACATTCAATCTTAATATAATACTTTCTTGTTAATGAGATCATAATTTCTTCATAATATGTCCGATTTGTGATAAGACATACAAAGCCAAAAAACGAAGTAGTGTAATTTCTTAATTAAATTCTCATTAAATAATTTGGTGATAATTAATTAAAAAACGAAGTTGCCCAATTAGAAATTAATCTAACAATACGCTGTTATTATAATTTGAATATAGACATGTAGATAAACAGAACATTCGAAGCAGTGAATGCTGATTCACCGCTTTATCTGAGCGATCTCAAATGAAACAAAAAGAAAGGAATGCATCGATTCAAATTGCCAAATGCCTAACCAGATCTCACTTGTCAATCTTTTTATCCAGACAATTAGATCGTTTATAGATTAAATGTTAAAACTTGAAGCATCGTAGTGTTTATTTGATTGCATTCTTGTTTCTATATCTTGGGTCAGGTTCAGTCTTATAAAGGAGTATTGTTGATTATAATAATAGTCTTTGATATATTTAACTTCTTTTGTTTTTCTATTAACTGCTAGGAGTCGACCTCCTAAGTTTCTTACCAAAGGTTTAGAGCGCACACCTTAGACTGAACTATCGCAGAACTGTTTAGTCACAGTTTGATTCCTATGAGCTTATATGGAGATGCGCACACTACTCGATTTTTAGTTGCGCAACTAGTCAGTTGAAAGAGCTGCGAAACGATCGATGATAGTTTAGTCAAAGATGTGCGTCCACTCGTATGCTTTAAAATGTTAAGTATTACTTACCACACAAGCACCAGTGCTTCCATCAGTACTCCCTGCACACAAGTGCCCTTCGTTCAATGGCAAAGACAGAGAGTACCTGTCTCTACAAATGTTCAGAGGCAGTACTGGTACCTCCGCTTCCAGTAATACATCTGTTAAAGAACCGTTAGTTTGATCTCGACCCCATCCAGTAGTGTAACATTCATCTTTCACGTCAATTCCGTTATCCTCTTCAATAAATGGATCTATTTCTTCACCGAACATCAGCTTTTTATCACTCCTTTCGTTACTTTTTGTATCACCTTCGTTGATGTTAGTTTGTATCAATTTCACTACACTATCTAGTGTTACCCTATCATAGACTATATCCCTGTTTGTCATCTCAATGTTAGGCTTGTCTTCATCTTCGCTCTTTTTGTCCGCCTGTCTATTCGAATTATTAGATACTCGTATATTATATCTCAAATTCTTATGTTTCTTGTTAGAATATCCTGGGAACATAGTTTTGGTTAAATTATTAAGTTTCTCCAAATACTTCGATGCTGTATCTGGATTCGGTTTGGGACGTTTGACTGATTTTCTTTTTGTGTACTCAGAGTTGGATCTTACGTAGAATGATGTGCCTTTCTCAGGGCTATAGTTAGCTAGAGGTGACTCGTATGATGGCAAACAGATTGTACGAATCCTGCTTCCAGGACTAACATCAGCCGCTCTTGTCATTTTCATTAAAGCTGTAACCAGAAATAATTGATTAGAAAATAAGCTTAGTATAGACGTCAAGTTGCTGAATATTTCGCATAATGAATTTATAGTCTTTTAGATAAAACTAACTATAAAAATACCTATATCATGTTGATAATTGTGGAAGCGATGATGCAGTATGATTTTTTCAATAGGCACGAAGGAGCCTTTCTGTTCAGCGCGGTCCCACTCCCCAAGGACCGCGGTCCACAGCGCCGCCACTGGCAAGTTGAACAGCTCACTGGAATTGGGAAGACGTACTAAAGTTAATTCAATATACTATTCTAATGACCTTCGATTACAAAACTCGAATAAATAAAGAGTGGAATAGACGTAAATAGTAAGAGAGAAAGCTTCTAAAAATCAATGTTTTACTGATTTAGTTTAGAAATACTAGAAATTTATTTACTCTTTAATTTGTTACGTGAATGATCTTTTAGCATTTCTCTCCCCTACCTGTCTTCTCTTTCTATAAGACTTGATATATTTACTTGTGTATGCAGTGCGCGGTGGTAAGCAACCACAGCGGATGTATAAGAACTCCGCCGCACCAGTGTCCGATCAGGCCGTAGTTGGGATGCAGCAATTGCAGCGAAACCTGCAGAAGATCCTCAATTTGGTTGTAGGAAATATTTGATATTACTTAACTATTAATTAATTGGGTATAGTAGATAACAGACATATATTCTTATGACAGTTAACAATCTAACCTGCCACGGCCACGCGCCTCTCTTAGATTCCCTGCCTCTGATGATGCGCAACTGGCCAGCGGACCTGTCTCTAGGTTGTCGTGTATGCCTTCTTAAGGACACGCCGCATTCTGAAACATTATTTTTATTTGTTAAATAAAATACTCAAACAACATCGTTTATATCTAATAGCTCGTTGATTGAATAAAATAACTATATTATTATTTGAGAACTTTTTTCAATTATGTATATTTATTATATGGATATTTCATAAATTAATGTCAAATAATATTAATGTCATGTAAATTCCTGTCAGTCATTTGTTGATAAAGCCATTTACAACCAAATGTTTCGATCGCATTGCATATTAAAATGCAATAAATCAACGCAATAGAAAGTAGCACCGGAATTAAATACCGTACATTCAAATGAGCTGCGCTTTGTATGCAAAAAAACAGATGGCGCTAGAGGCGTTCGTGCTGGGTAATTATCAGGAAGGAAGACGATGTACGGAATACGTGTATTTATGTTTATGGCTATCGTTTACAAAAAGTAAAATTTATTCCACGTATCTTAACGTTCCTTAATAACTTGTTACATAAACTAAGCATGTACTTGGCATTAAACAATATGACCAAATCCCTCGTAATGTCCTTCCACTAAAGCACACAATGTTACATATTGAAGCACGTCGTCTCTAGTTCTCGCTTTCTATGAAATATATTTGCAGTAGACATAATACGCAAACTATAGACTTGAGACATTATTTAAATTTTATTTGTTTCTATAACTTAGAAACAAAATTTGACGACTACTGCTTGTTCTAGATTGCAAATTTAATGTCATACTGGAAATTTTCTTTTGTCTAAATTTTGACACACAAACTAACTACTAATATTAGTGATAAATGATGGTTATCCAATGTAACTATAATAACTAACAATTTATCACTAAGTAAACTTCGATTGTTGATCGATTTTTTATTAAGAGTAATTTTGCGTAGGTCTCAAGTTTTAGTGGTCAACATTCAAGCAAACATTACTGTTGTCGCATGAATTATTTAAGAGTTGTCGCATCTCGTAACTTGTTATGACATCGGTCTGTGTTGCGGAAGTCCGATACACATCATGTTAACACAAATGTCTTTGTTTTACTAATTGCAACATTAGCTGTGTTGAATGCAAAAAATCGATGACAAAAATGCTAATTTTAATTGGTCTTTTAAATCATTTTTTTATAATATTTTTTGTACTTATCGGTGAAATGTGCATACATACATAAATTACAGTTCAAATTGTGAGTGGGAACCGAATTTAATTCTTTGACTGCCCCTATTCTATGACTCATATCACATTGTTACATACCGGACAATGCCGGAATTTCCTACTACCGATTGTATCTCCGAATGGCAGGCGATGACCGACTAATTGCCGCGCCTTATCTGATACATGCCTGGTTACCGATATTTATGGAGTGAGACTGAGAAAGTCGCTTATAGATTTGTTAGTTAAATATTAACATCATAATATTGTTAATACTAGTAGAGGTTAACAGTGTAAGCTTGCAGGATGGTCGTGTTAAGCAAGAGGTGTTAAGGAAGAGACGCAGTAGACCTCCTCCCGGCGACGGCACACGAATAACCCATCGCCCTTTTATCATAATAAGGAAAATATGTAACGAAAATTGCTATAAACAACATTGTAAATTACCTTTTTTTGAAATGTTCCGAAGGTAAATTACTTTATTTTTAGGTTAGTTAAAAAGCTCTGACTGTAATGATGACAAATGGTCTAGCATTTGTCATGAAAGGAACTTGACGCGTTTGGATGATTAGCTTTGTCAACTAACACAAAGCACGAAGAGACTAAATCATTCAATGTTTGACAGACCTATAGAAATTATTTTTAAAAAGATCATAGAGAATTATCGTAAGTTTCTATTGCCGTACGCATGTACAGACGTTCTTATGTCTATTTTTTTTAACAATGAAGCAGATGGCACATTAAAAAAAAACAAAATAGAGCTACAACTTTTTAAGTTTATTGTCTTGATAACTTTATAAATATCAAAGTCTTAGCTAACATTTTTTAACCTATGGCTTTCTTCTTCTTGAAGTACCATCTTTCGAAGTTCGGCGATCTTTAAAGCAACTTGTACTCTTTACCGAGGCTCTAAAAAGCCTTTGGCTTTAACCTTTGAAAAATTACCATTGAATTCACACAATAGCGTACATGTTATATACTTTATTACATAAGTAATTCCCAATCAGACTGTATTAGGTAAGGTGGCGCAACCTGAGCGAAATAAAGGTGAAAGTACATCATTAGCTGATGATGGCCTGATGAGGCCACTTTCAGTCAAGTGAATAACCTGCCTAATGAGCTCATCAACCATCCATCAATCGATCAACAGTTCACACTTACGTACTTATGTAAATACTACCGTTTGTTTACTTTTAAAAATTAATTTTTCAGTCACAACACATTCACAACAGCGTTTCAAAGTCATAGTCGCTGCACAACAGCCATTGCTAACTACAGAAATTGATCCTAAATTAAAAAAAAACTTAATCCAAGCATTGTAATTAAATTAAAAGGTAAGATTTATTATTCAAACAGCGCGTCATTGAATTGTTAATTTTTAAGGCTTGTTTATACTTTCGCGTAACAATTTGTCATAACTGCTTGGAGATGGCTTGTCTAAACGATTGCAGTAACTATTCAATCAAACCAATCAAGTGTACGTACAGACAGACGGACTGGTAACGGATCGTTTGTCATGTCAAATTGATTCCTGATTAGTTTAAAGGTTATGTTGGGTTAGCAATAGAGGTGCGTTGTTTTCTAAAATTCCGAGAAATTTTGATGATATAAAACATGCCAAATGCAACATTCAATTCAATTATCCTTTACTTTAATAAACTTTGGATATATTTTTGAATAGTCCAAAATATAATTAAAATAAACTTCCAAAACTTCCCTAATCAGGGTTTTTAGTCGCATTTCTCACACTAATTCCATATTTAGAGTTTCTCTTAGTAACCATTAAACAACTCTGCGTCCGGACGTAATTTAATAAAAATAATTTTGTTTGCATTGACCAAATTGATCTCGAGTTTTAGGCACAAAAATGAACTTGAAAAAGCAATTGTGGTTTGTGGCTACATTTCGTCAGAAATCCAGACGTCTGCATAACGTAACCGTTTTAGTTACTTATTACTGTCGAGAACAAAATATAAAAATAATAGCTAAAATATAAAGTAAAAGGTACACTAAATTGTGCAACGCAACAACTAAAACAGCTTGAAATTTTATACATTTTTTTTTCTTTTGATCCGTGACTTTGATAGTTTTATACTAAAAAAGGTCTTAGGAACTAAAATATAAATTATTTCCATACAAATAAAATTTATTTTAAAAAAGCATTAATTCCTTCATTGATACTATATTGTATCCCACTATAAAAATCTTACTTCTTACCAATATCATAAATGCGAAAGTTTAGATGGATGGATGTTTGTTAGAGTTTGCAGCCTAAACGGCTGAACGGATTTCAATAAAATTTTGTATAGATGTAGACGATAGTCTGGAAGAACACATAGGTTACTCACTTTTGTTTTATTTAATTCTACGCGGACGAAGTCGCGGGCGAAAGCTAGTAAATTATAATTACTTATATCTAACAATAGTAGACGTTTAAATAATTATAGCGTGAAATAGACTCTTTAAAACTAATTGAAGCATCACAAATTCAATTTGATTTAACTAATAAATTCCATTTGCGAAAATAAATTGCTTCTACCAATAAATTGGGTATGTCTAATTCAATGGATCAATAACAAAGAACAATAAAATCGAACCCGGATCCGTTTGGAAGCGACCCGAACTCCGTCACGTAATCGTTTTTTATCATTGAAGAAAGTCCGAAGTTATACAACTCAGTAATGTGCACAATTAACTATGACAAAAAAATCCGTGGGCATTATTGATAAAAAATTGGTACTTTTTGCCATCGCGAGCATTTTCTCCGATAAGCTATAAAAAAGTGTCAAAGTATACCTATAAAAGTTACAAAGTATAAAGGCTGCAGTAATCTATTATATTATAGTCAATTGATGGAATTATTACATCAATTCTAAATCTATTGGAGACATTTTAAAATTATTATTAGATGTTTGAGATATGTACAGTTATGGAAATTCGCGGTCTTCCAATAAAAAATAGTTGCCTTGTTCCACAACGAAACGAACTCCTCTTATAAATAACCTATTAGGTAGCAGTGAGTTGCTTAAACGACGGAATAATAATAAATTACAATTAGGCGTTTTAAGCTGCTGCATTCAAGCGAGTGCAGTTTTTAACACTACCAAATTCCCTGATTGTACCTACATCCATCAGATAATTATTTTCGATACTTTATATGAAACGAAATACAACGATAATTCGATCGATTTTTTCGATTTTAATTGCCATTTTTAATTTATAATAATGACAAGAAAAATACCGCAGATGACCTGAAATTCAAGATCGTTTTAATTTCGACCGTTATAAACTAAGACATCAACAGTAGATAGCGTACTTATGCATGGTACGGCGCGTGCAAGCCACGCTGGAAACACTTCCTAGTATAGTTTCCGGCCGGGTATCGAACCCCAAGCCTTTTACTTTCATTGCCCGACACCGACACCGACACCGTAGATAGCGGAAAATATAAATAATATGCTAAACAACACGATAGTTACATAAATTAATATTATTGTTTACAGTAGGAATGAGATTTTACTAAATGCGAAAGTATAGATGGATGGATGGATATTTGTAAGAGTTTGTAGCCTGAAATTCTGAACAGATCTCGATGAAATTTGGCATAGATGTAGAGGATAGTCTGGAAGAACACATAGGCTACTTTCTTAAATTTTTAGTTAAACACGTGCTTTTAATTGTGATTGTGTCTGTTTTGTGATTGGTATTATGGAAGTTACCGAGGTTACATGTTTCACTTTAAATATGTATCACCACACTGCTTTCGGTATCAGTTTATTATTTAATAGCGTTCGCCCGCGACTCCCTCCGCGTGAAATTAAAAAAACAAAAGTGAGTAGCCTATGTGTTCTTCCAGACTATCCTCTACATCTAAGCCGAATTTCATCCAGATTTGTTCAGCAGTTTAGGCTACAAACTCTTACAAACATCCATTTATCCATCTAAACTTTAGCATTTATAATATTAGTAAGATTGATTAGAACGCATTTTAATATCGCATAATAATGTTTAACCACGATTGGTCAGAAATCCAAGCTGTACGCTAGTTACAGTAGAAAAAGGTTAAAAGCAAATTCTTTTAATTTTTTTTCAACAGGGCTATAACTTGTACACATTTTTGTTAACTTAAAGCTGACTTAGATCTATATGTAAATGATCGTATTTGTGTGAAAGTGGTTGTATACACATTGTACAAATGCGGTTCGTTTCGCGGTTATTGGTTTGGCGGTAGATTGATAGTTTATCATAATACTTGAAAATTTAACTTTTCATTCACTAATACTGAATGAGTGAGTTACATATTGTTAACATAGTATATTATCTCTTGTACATACATACATACATAATACAATCATCAATAATCAAACCTATTTAATCTATACTTAAATTATAAAGAGGAAAGATTTGTATTTTTGTTTGTATTGAAATAACTCAAAAACTACTGGGCCGATTTCAAAACTTCTTTCACCATTTAAAAGCTGCGTTATCAGTGAGTAATATAGACTAGAAGTCGCGAGCAACAGCTAGTATTAATAAAAACAAATGCACTTCAGGTTTGCTGTTGAAGTATAAAGTCGGGTTACACAAATCTATGCGCTTGCTCAATATTTCATCAACATTTTGTAATCATATCTTCATCAATCGTTCCCTTGATCGCTGGATGACGCAACTTGATTGAATTAGTAAACCATAATGCACCACCCACTGCCCATTGCATTGCGACTTATAATGCATCTATAACGCAATCTGATATGGCGCAAGTAATAAGCGATTAGCTTAAAGAAATTCTTTAATTAAAGAATTATAAAATTGTTAAATCATCAGTCTACTTACCGTATAAAACTGCGCAAAAATAAATAAGTGAATCTTTGCTGCCAAAATATGTAGAGATACCGTTACCAAAGACATTGTGCACTAGTTCCGAATAACATAATAATTGCTGTAAAATACGATTTACATATATTTAACAACTCCCAAATAAATTTGACTAATTTCAAGTTCAATTCAAAACCCACAGAAAATCTTCAGTAATACCAACAATATCGAATCAGTTAATTTCAATAAACGCTACCGCTTATGACTTATATGGCATTATTATAACACCAATGAAAAGCATTCCTGTAGTTATTATGGTGTCGTTACTTTCCTAAGTTTACGCAATGTTCCGACGCGAGCTGAACTAAGTCTGACAAAGTAACAAGATTGATGTTATTAAACGTCCAGTTTCCGCATTACGATGTAACTTCTAAATACTGCTGTATTATTTAATACATACTATGATTTACTACTTCACTCATTGTCATACCCAGAAACGTTAATTGGATCCTAAAGAAGACCATCATTAGCATGCCAGAGGGTCGGCACAATATGTGCTACTCTACCATACATCTCTATCAACCGTTATATCTGAATTCACTCCCTTCTTAAGCATATCCTCTAACACAATCCATCCATACTTTCTTCGGTCTTTTAACCAAGATTACTAATTAATGGTTTAGTTGACAAATGATTATAGAGATCTCAATGAAATAATCATGAATACAAATGAATAATGATTACAAATGACAAACGAGCGATGGTTTTACCGCATGGATTGAGCGGTCAACGTCGACCAGGCGTCGAACCCGCGACCCTAGATAGTGAAAGCCGAGAAATTGTCATCTAGAATTACGTACAGTTGGAAGGGAATTAACATTATTGTATTACGGAATAGAATTAAATGACGTTACGAACGTGGAATACGATACGGGATCGTTTCAATTATGTTGTGTCATTAGATTTCTATGCAGCTTCCCTGTTCGTAATTAATGCAGGAGTTAACAATTTATTTGACTTGGGATCAATTTTAAGAAATCAAATAATGCGGTGCGCACAACATTTTAGCTAGCTGTTTGTCGTGATTTCGTCCGCGCGAAATTAAAAAATATAGCGTACGTTACTCATTGATAACGTAGCTTTTTAATGGTGAAAGAATTTTAGAAATCTGCCCAGTAGTTTCTGAGTTATTTCAATACATACAACAATCCAAAAATACAAATCTTTCCTCTTTATAACATTATAATAGTATAGACAAAAAAAAATGCCCCAATAAAATAGTACCTATCCAATGATTCAACGACACAATGAGCTTGTAATAATAAGTGACTTTAATTGAACGATGACAGGAAGCGTTTGTTCCATATAATTTGTTCCAAGTGTAAATACGTGAAAGTGGATCTAATCCGCGCGTACTCGGCGCTGGCGGCGCAACGGCTGCGGCGTCGCGTCGCCACAATCTTAGAAACTCGATAAAAATCACTGAAAACCGATACCGATCGTAGACTACCGTCATCGGAGCGAATTGACTGGTACGCGTCACTTTTGACTTTAATCTGTAACTAAGGTTTTAAAGGATTTTTTTTTTCGAAAATATATATTGCAACTATAATAGACATC
>LD688974.1:391439-407042 GCA_003118335.3 Papilio memnon | reverse complement strand
GTTTTTAATTATTTTTCCCTTAATCTGTGACGCAAAACCTATACTGAAATATTGATTTCACAATTAAATAAAAATTCAGGCATTTAAGGGTTAAATTATGTCGATTGACAAATTTATCGTATTTAAACGTCTATCATCTAATTTTTGTTCTGTCATATGTATTATAATCGCAGAACCAGCCGCATCAGCTGTGAGAGCGAGACAACGGAGGCTCAGAGCTCTGGATCGCAGGAGCAAGCGCTGGGGCGGAGCGCCTCCACCGGCATGGTCAACGTGGAGCGCGTCGCCTGGCAGAGAGTCGCCGAAGGTAACTTCGGCTATATTACAATCATTCCATTCGTTATTAGCCCTTCTATCTTGCATAATATATCAGAGTAGTCTTCAATAGCCCGAGGTAGGGATGTTGAAGGACTGGAGATAGCTTATCCGCTTGTAGGTACGGGGCGGGAACGCGGGGGCTCGCGGTTTAGCCTGGCGCGGCTTGCTGCGCGACTGCGGCGCGGAGAGCCGGGCGGGGGCGGGGGCGGAGGCACGGGGCAAGGCGCGGGGGCCGTGGCGCGCCTTTGCCGACAGAGCCTGCTAGTACAGCTTCGCAACAAGCACTGAATATACCTTATCACATACCAATACTTGTTTTATTTAAACAACCCCAATGTGAACTAATTATTACCAAACGAAATACTAACATTTATTGCATCTTATGATATAAGGAAAGGTTTTAATGAAATAAAACATCATGAACATTAAATTTATTTCAAATTTAATTTCGCTCTCGACCGCGCTACACCACTGACCACTGACAAATTGACCACTGGCCACTGACCACTGGCCACTAGCCACTGACCACTGACCGCATTCAATACGCTTGGTAACAATAATTACCGTATCAAAATGGGAAGTTGGAACTAATAATAATTTTATTATCAAAAACACTACAATTCAGTAATTTATTAGTAATAATAATAATAAGACTCAAGAGAACACTTACAAACAACGTTAATGGGTAATTTGGTTGAGGTAGATTCAATTGTAATTTATAAACTAATTTATAATGTTTTGTGGGAACATGACAATACAAGGCTGTCCAAAAGCGATCGCAAATACGTTTACAACATTAATTATACTGAGGCGGACTTTGACCAAAAAACTTGGTACTTTATTGCTTTTATTTTCACATATTTTTAGAAATTTAACTTCAACAACAATAATGTTCTTTTCGCTTAGATAATAACGACCTTTAATTTTGGCAGTAAATCAAAGTGATCGATTCCTCATGTCCCCACAACCCGTTTTAAAACTTTCTTATCTTAATTATAAACTGGAATATTTCGACTCCATCATAACAATGTGCGCCATCAAGAATTAAATGTAATATTAATTAAAAAAAACTAAAATGACGTAAATAGAAAGAAAAGTGCAGCATCGTTTGAAGCTTATAGTGACAAACAAAAACTAATAGAAATAATAAAACAATAAATACTGAAACAAATAATTACGCAACAATTTATATTAAAATTACACGCGAAAAACTCACAACTGACAAAATCAGTAGAAAGCTCACATATTTATGCTGAAAACTTCAAACAAAAACACAATAAAAAACACAAAATTCACCACACGTAAAGAATCGAAATATTCCGGCTTCATTACGTAATACGCAATACAAAGATGGCGGCCACGCGCGCACTGACGTAACAAGATGGCGGCAGCACGCACGGCCATGCCGCACTGTGACGTCACGAGCGCAGCCAGGAGCCGTTTGACGTAAGTTGTTGCGTGGAAGAAGTAAAGGTGGAGGGATTTTAACCAAACTGATCCCTCCCGGCTGCACTCAGGACGCCTTCCCTTTCACTACAGGTGATTTGAAAATCGACTTCATTTATTTACGACAAAAATTATTAGTTAGTATCGTTCTCAAATCACCTGCACAAACCCTACGCGTACAAATGTAGAACATTCTAGATCAAACCAAACTGCAAATCAAATTATCAAGACTTCTGTCTCTTTTCATGCAGTACTGTGTGAAAGAGACTTGCATTACAGTCTCAGTACAAGTCACGTAATCTTAAAATTTTTGGACGCTTCGTAATTCTAAGTACACGTTGGACTAACGTCACATGAATATGGGCTTTATTACTAAGCACTGAAGGTAGCATCTTGTAGTGCCTTGAAATCAATATGACTTACAAGATTGCCACCTAAGAAACACAGGCATACAATAAATAAATATTTAACTATTGCCATTGGATTGGACCAACACTTTCAAAGGCTTAAATCTGTAATATAATTTCTGTACAGTAAAATTCATAGGTTTACAAAGAAAAAACATGGTCATAATAAAATTTACCTCGTCTGAAAGTGTTGGGATTTTAGCGCTCACGAGATTAATAATGGAACAGACAATAAAACAGTAAAAACAATATCTGGAGAACAACTATTGCAATGTGGAATGTCAGGATAAAACAATAACTATTGATTTAGTATAACGGAATGAAATACCCTTTGTACTTTCCCATAGATGGCGCTGTTTGCCACTCTGATACACTGTACAATAAATCTTGATTCCTATTTCGAATATTACTAACAAGTTGGAAATTCAATAAAACTTTCAAACCAAAGATTGCAAAGTTAGTAAAGAAATGAACTAACTCATATCACTTAACTAACAAAAATTATAGACCTATAGGTAAAATCGAATCAAAATCAACTTGGATTTCTGTTATTACAATACATATAAGTAAATACATTTAATTTAATTACATAGAAATATGTATTCTCATATATTTTTAGTTCACATAATAAGTTGAAAACAGCGCCATCTATCGCAGAATGCAACACTGTATAAACATTTAATCGCGCTAAAATTACAAATAACGCTCATAAAAATATTGCGAAATGAGATTCAAAAGTCGGAGGCACGTGTTCAGGCTTTCGGTCAGTACCTACCCCCACCCCCACCCCCACCCTCCCAGGACGGACAAGCCAATGTGATATAAGTAAATGCTATAAAATGTTCAAATTAATACCATATTTGAAACTCTATTGAACACTAGCCTACAATATTACAATTGTTTCATATTTTGACTGAACATCTTTGAGTACTTAGAAATATGTTATTACTAGCTTTTGCCCGCGACTCCGTCCGCGTGTAATTAAAGAAAAACACAAGTGAGTGGCCTATATGTTCTTCCAGATGAACCTCTACATCTATGCCAAATGTCATCGAGATCCGTTCAGTCGTTCAGGCTACAAACTCTAACAAACATCCATTCATCTATCTATCCATCTAAACTCTCGCATTTATAATATTAAGTAAGATTTTAGAGTTTAATTTCTAACATAAAATTGATTTTGAACATTTTTTAAAATTGAAGAACATACAGCAGTGAGTGTGGTAAGGGTAGGACGCGGTAGGGCGATAAGAAGGCCCCACGGGTTCGCCAATATAAAGTTATAATCTACCCCCCTTTTTATGGTAAAAGTTGGGACTTATTGGTAAAATCTCGCTCAGGACACAAGTAAAACTAAAACTGGCACTGCCATAAAGTTTTACAATTTATGGATCTAAAAACTAAAAATCATTAACCTGCCTTCTCAATATTAATGTGTCCTAAATGGAACAATCTGGAAAATAGCTGCCAATTGTTAACAATTACAATACTATAAACAATAGTATGTATTGTACTATATTTAGGATACTAGCAACGCCTACCGACTTCGCTTGGATATAAAAACTAACCTAACTTTATGGTTTCAAATGACACATAACTGACAAATGTGTGCCAAATTTCATTATGATTATTTAAGCCATTTAAAAGATACGTAGTAATAAACATCCATCCATCCAAACTTTCAATTCAATACAAATTTGAATATTAGTATAAGGGTCAAAATTTCATCAAAATCAGTTTGTTTCTTTGGAGTTCAGATAACATGAAAGGATTTTTTTACGTAAAACTATTAGCAAGACCAACACCTCTACATCGGTCATCTCCCCCATACACTTTGGAAAAAGTGAGATAACAATACGAAGGTGTCTCAAAGACGCTTTCTTGTATCAACACTCATCATCATCATCATCCTCCTTATCCTACTCCCGTAGGGCGCAACAGGTTTTTGTCCTCCACATAACTCTATCATACGTCATCTCAGTCATCACTTCTTGACCATGTCACCTTTCATGCAAACCATCCATCTCTTTCTAGGTCTACCTCTACCGGTGTACCCTTCCACACTCATAACTAACATTCTCCTTGTTACATGCGATTCATCCCTCCTCATAACATGCCCATACCATGCTAACCTTTTACTCCTTACCTTCTCTACCACTGGGGCTACTCTCAAACTTCAACAATCTTTCTTGTATCAACAATGTTCAATCAAAATATGTTTACAAAGTATTACAGAGGAAATAAAATCTATGTAAAAATGTGAAGTCAATCTAAATCTATTTTTTATGTCCAAAGGTAATAATGTGGATATGCCAATCATTGTAAAAAGAGAGCTGAAAAATTAAATTTAGAGAATCCGGCATTTAACTTGGCACGTATTAAACAAGAGTAGTCTAATTCACGACGTGCCAACTTAAGCAAGTGCTGTTTAATGACATATCCAAATTATTACAGCTAAAACCGAATCTAATAGTTTATTACATATTCTATAGTAATCTGTTAAGGGTGAACAATATATTAGTTATTACAAAAACCGTTGTACGTTACTCAGGTGTAGGTCAAATTTACATTTATCGAATTCTAGTTGGGGGTAGTTTATCGGGAGTAAAAACACAACCTGGAGTATAAAAGTATTTTACAGGTTCGACGCAGTGTCAATAAAAAAAACAATAAAAAACCCCATCTGGTAATGTTTCTTATTTTGTTAGAACTGTACATAGATAACCTACAATATTGTGAATATATAAATAAACATCAATTGCCAATGTTATCTGTTTAGCAGCTAAGACTTAACATCCAATTAAACGGATTTTTTAAGGTAATTAAAAAAAACTATGGTTATTATCGTGTATTTATCCAGAAAAGGGCTTAACGAAGTTAATTAAACTTAGAACAGAATTTGGATTAAAAATGTGAAAAATCCTATGACAACATTGGCATTGATTAAACAATCCTTATTTAAAGTTATTTGGCCAACAATTGGTCCAACTATTTCAAATAACGATGGATTTACAAGAGCGGCAATCACCCGCGTCTGGTGACGTCACGCGCCCACGCCTACAGGCCGCGCCCACCGCGCCCACCGCGCCCACCGCGCCGACGTAGATACTTTAAACCCTGTGACAAAACCTAGCGTCGAAGATAAAATTCTAGATTTTAAGAGCTAATTCTACGCCTATATTAACTTAGTGTAATTGAAATTTTCAGGTACTTAATCGGCGATTTAATTTTAATATTTAAACTGAGTTAATATTTACAAAACGAGCGCCCCCCGCGGCCAAATGCGACACTTTGTACGAACACTTATAATTATATTATCATAAACATTGAATATTTAACTGTTTTTTTTAATATTTGATAAACTTTGCCTCGGATATCTAAGTTTAATTTGTAAATGTCTCGCATTTTGGCCGATGGGAGACTCGCGAGATTTTTTACGACTTACAATAAATACAAGTAAATTGTACCTAGGTGCTTCCAGTTTAATATTGTACGCGTTTTGTAAGCAAGTTCGTCTCAATTTTATAACTTCGATATATTCAACAAAATGTAACTAGGGATTGAATTCGATAACTATTTCATAAATTTTGAAAACTCGATAAATCTTTATTATAAAATATTAACATGAAACTATATGGGAAGGAACTGTGGCTGTGTGGTTTGGAAAACATGTGAAACTACAAAGAATAAAATTAATAAAACAAATTCTTAGTGCTAAAATAAATAAAGGAGAAAAAAAAACTAGGTATACGAAGGTGCTTTTACTCATGTCGATGGGAATTTCCAACGTAACATTGAAGAATTTAACACCTAAAAGAACCTTACTACGAAGAAAATGAGGTAGATAAAATTGTGATATGGAATTATGATTGGATCTACTGTCTTACAACTACAGTATAGACCTACAAGGATCATATGACAGTTGGCAATTTTTTGAACTAATAATATCATCTAAGCGTGATATTTTAACCAATAAGGGAGCAACTGCACTTAATGTCGCTATTTTTATAATTTCGAAATTCGATTAAAAAAAATTAGCATATAGCTTGGTTTTGTTTTCAACATGGGAGAATTCCGAATGAAATTGGGAAATTTTTTGCTTATTGGTAACTCTAAAAGCTGGCTGTCGATGTCAAATGCCATAAGATCCTTGTAGGTCTATAGACCGAATTTCTGCGTTTGAGGCACTACCTCCACACTACCAATAAACTAATAATGTATTTAATATATCAGTAGTTCGTTGTTAAATCTTTTTTATAATTAAATATTTTTATTTTTACATTATTCTTTAACTATCTAACTGCTTTCTTAGGTTTTTAAGTATCTATAAAAACAACTTTGTGGAGCGCTGTGTGCTGTGTTCGGTTATAAACTATGACAGATATATAATATGAACAAAAAACTGTGCGTAAAAGAAAAATAAATGTGTCGGTCACCGCACGCGTAACACGGATGACGCGTGTGACGCGTGTGACGCGTGTGACGCACGTGCCCCGTGTGACGCGGCGCGGCTGACGTGGAATGTAACGTGAAGGTAACTAGATAGCTTCTCAGGCTTTGTCTATCAACTGGGAAATAAACAGCGGATTCTAAATAAATATTTTTTTTCAACATCAATAAATACTTTCGCGCTATGTACAAGTGAGTTCGTGTTAAAGTGTTTGGGTTACGTTTTGGTCTATATTTTGTACGCTTAAGTTGCACTAACGGTGAAATCTATTTTGTAGTTTTTTTGTTTATACGAGGATCTCCTTATGTGTACTTATCAGAGGCACTGCGATACGACGGTTTATACAAACTCGAGACGGTCCGATGACGGACCTCGTTTCGGAACATTTTGAGGTTATGTGTTGCGCGCCATTTCTACTTATTGTCTGGCCGCTGCCGGGACGACCGCGACGACCACGACTATGTACAATGCGGACCCCGCAGCCGGCGCGCCGAGTCCGGGCGGGAATAACTTCACGTGCCCACGAGTGTGTCTATCATCCGAGCCGACGGAACTACAAGTAACGATTACGTATAAAACCCGTACTATTGTTAGCAAAAATCAGCCTTGACAAGTTGAAAATAAAGTCTAGTTTAGGAACAAAACACGACAAGTTGTCCTCGCGCAAACCCGCTCCCGGCGACCGAGAGGTCTGTACAAAATCTCAATCTATCCGGTACTTAATATACAACGACACCGCCCCCGGCGACGTGGGGCGCGTCGGGTCCGGGGGGTCGCCCACCCCCTTGTAATTCTAGAGGTCCGCGGCGGGGGGCGTCTCAACCATTAGGCTGCAGCATGGGCTGCAAGGGGGCGGCGTCCACGTGGCTATCGGCGGCCCTGTTGACCTCGGAGTTCATGTTATCGTCGGGCAGCTTGTGGGGGCGCGGCTCGTGCACCAGGGGGCGGGTCTCGAGCGCCAGGGGGCGGGGCTCGTGCCCCAGCAGGCGGGGCTCGTGCTCGGGGCGGCGCGAGGTGTCCAGCAGGCTGTATGCGAGCCCGTCGTCGAGCACCGTCTCCACCGTCACGTCGCCCTCCTCGCGCGACACGTCGAATACCTCGTACAGGTGAGCTTTCTTCACTTTGCCGTTAGGTGTTTTAGACTGGGAACAAAATTAAAGGAAATAAGCGAAGCAACTCAATTAGGAACATCTAGAATAGTGATTATAATGGTGCCTATGACCGACCTGCAGATGCGCGCGCAGGTGTCCGTTGAGCAGCGGCTCGCCGCACGCGCCGCCGTTGGCCAGCCGTCCGCCCACGCCGCTGCCGCACGCTCCCATCTAGAAATAAATACATTTTCTTACAGTAAACAAAATTTTACTCTATCTCCTGGTATAGGAAAGCAATTTTTTTACGCCTGATTTACGATTTTTAAATCGAAAAAGCATTCGTTATCACTGAGCCTACCTTCATTTCTGAACTTCCATCATCAATCTCTTCTAAGCCATGTTGATTTCTGCGTGATCTGAAATTTGAAAAATATATGAAATCACTAATTATGTAGCTATTTTAATTTCTGGTTTTGTGTATATTTTCCTATAACATTGCCACCGACCTCACTCTGGAGCGGCTCTTGTATCTCTTCCAGATGCAGGCGGCGGCCACGAACGCGGCGCACAGCACGCTCACGCCCACGCCCACTCCCACGCCTGGGACACAAAGAGATAATTATATTGGGAATCAAGTTGACCAGACAGGTTTATTTGTATGCATACTTAAAATGAAATAATATCTAATTAAGAAACACTAGAAATTAAGTCGAAGAATAAATGAACTGCAGATTTCATCATTAGGATACGCCAAAGCAGAAAATGATCTCACTTTAACAAAATCAATTCACCCATTTAGGCTACATTCTTTAAGCCCAAAAAAGGTGTCTGTCAAATGTTTTGAACGTCAAATTTATTGTGACACTCACTAAGGTAGAGGTTGTAGTTGTCGATGGGTCGTGGTGGGATGGTGAGCACCTGGTTGGGCTTGTTGGGTCCGGGCAGCGTCACCATCACGTACACGGGTAAGTACGGGTCTAAGTCCTCCAGCTGGCGACACAATTGTTACACAATAAGTAAATTTGTGATAGACGCTACAACTATCACGCCATCTGCCGTCACGCTATATACAGTTTCCACGCTGGCAGATATATTAAGTGAATGTCACGTGTTCAATGTGTCACGTCCAAAAAGGCGTAGTGTCTCAGTAGTGGGGCGTGTTACCTCGACGTGCGTGTTAGAGACGTTGCGCGCGTGCCAGTGCTCGACGGGACGCGTGATGTTCTGCGCGTACCGCACGACGCGCGCGCCCCTCGCGCCCCCCGCGCCCTCCTCCCACCAGACGCGCACGCCGCCGCGCGTGTACACGTACTTCAACTCTTTAGCTTCTGCACAACACATACACATATAAAACATCACTTCACAATTACCATACATTATTGCGACATAAAAGTTGAGGATGAAATTTTATATTGTGATTGCCAGCTTTTGTTTAGTCCTTCGAGTCTGAGACTAATCTGTTAACTTATGACACTCGCCTAGATCCTTGAATTGTGCAGGAATGGTGAGGATACGACTGTGTCCCTGCGGCTCGTGCCCCGTCACCATGACGTACATGTGCTCCGTCGGCTCCAGTCCGGTTATCTGGTAAAAAAGTCACATTTAATTTATTTAACGCCTCGTTACAATTTTTCATCGTAAATTGGAGCGGTCAGCTCACCAGTGCCGTGTTATTGACAGTGGTGAGCGCGTCCCACTGCTCCACGGGCAGGCGCAGGCGCGCGCTGTGCCGCACCGTGTAGCGCTGCGCCGCGCCGCGCCAGCGCACGCGCACAGCTGACGCGTTTACGAACGCGTACGACAGTTCGCCCACACGCCACGGACCTGACCACAGGCCACGCTTATTGTCGCACTTAAAATCCTTTAATGGCTATTTAAACAACCTTTTAGCTTTGGTTTTCTACTAAAAAGCTACAGGTCTCTGATGACGATAATTTAACAAATCTGAGTGAACACGTTGTAGGCTGGTACCTTCAGACTGCGTGACGACTCGCACGGGCTCGCTGAAGGAGCCGCGCGGCCTGCCCCCCGCCCCCGCCCCCGCCCCCACCCCCGACTGCACCCGCACCTCGTACTCGCTGCCAGATTCCAGACCATCCACAGTCGCGCTGTTCTTGTGACTGTATCGGAAACGATACACCGCTATAGATATTTCTATGAACGGACAGTTTAACGCATTTTATTTATAATTTCTGCACATGATTAATAAGTTCTGACCTTTCCTGGCATTCTTCTGCGTCGTCACCGTCGTCTTGCGGATCTGCGTGCGGCTTGCGGATGCAGACGCGGAAGGTGAGGTCGGCGTCGTCGCAGCGCGCGCACTGCCACTGCACCGCGAACCCGCGCGGCCCCACGCCCGACACGCGCACGCGCTCCGGCACCGGCGCCGCCTCGCTGACACACCGATACTTACACTATACTTGCCATGTCAAATATCTCTCTCATCTCACATAAAGAGCGTGCACCTTTGACTAAACTATCGCACGACTGTTTAGTTTCGCTTTGATTACTATGAGCTTGGATGGAGGTGCGCACACTACTCGATTTTTAGTTGTGCAACTAAACAGTTGAATTGGCTGTGAAACAATCGCAAAACAGTTGTGTGATAATTTAGTCAAACGTGTGCGAGCGCTCTTATTGGTGTTGGTTGGTACAATCTGGGAAGGGTACCTGTAAGGTGAGAGGTCTGCGACGGCCGTGGAGGTCCAGGGCAACAGGCTGAGGTCCTGCGGCAGCCACGTCAGGTTGCGGCTGCCCAGTACGCGCACCCACGCCGCACTAGCGTCCGCTAAAAGTATTTTTTTATATTTTCACGATTTTAAAGTTGAGTAGTAAATAACTTGTCAAATCCGTCATGCGAGAAAGGGACAAAAACTACAAGCTGACAACATCAAGAAAGTAAGGTAGCCATGGTAATGGTAATTGTTATCCAATGTCAAAGGCCTTTGTTGTCATTTATGCATTTGAATTTTGACATTCGCAATTAAAAAGAACACAAAACTAAAGAAAATAATAAAGATGTTACGGTTTCATGCGGATGAAGCCGCACGGGCACAGCTCGTTAGAAATATGACTGTAGAAATAAGGGCAGTTTCACAATAAATATGTTACCTGGTAAAGTGTAGTTGGTGACGTGTCCCGGCAGCGTGATGTTGTGCTCCAGCGAGACGTTGTCCGGCTTGTACTGCAGCACCCACTGCGCCGCGCCCCCCGCCTCGCGTACGAACTGCCGCCACGACACGGACACGCCCGCCGCACCCCCCGCACCCCCCGCACCAGACACACGCACCGGCACTGGACATCACTGCTTCATTACAACTACCGCCAACCATTGACACGAGTTTACAATACTATGGAACATTGATGCCAGAAGCGACGTTAAAGTTTTTGGTCACAATATTTTTCATTTTTTTATTTATTGTAATTAATTTATACAAACATCTATATCAAAATAACAATTAGTACCTTTACAGGCGTGCTATATACAGGGTGATTAGGACTTGTGAATTCGCTATCATCATCCACAAGTTTTACACAATCCATCCATATTTTCACGATAAAAGTTGACTGTTAAGGTAAAAATTATCTTGTACATAGATATGAAATAACCAAAAAAGAACTTACGAACCTCCCTGTCCCTGACAGACGACGCTCTCGGACATATCACTCGCCACATTCTTTTTGTTAGACGAGGGGATGTACGCTCGCACCTGGAATTTAACGTTTAAGTTTTAAAACGCTCGTAATAGAGTCTAATCTTCTATGAAGTTCACACGCACCTGGAATAAGTAAGGAGTGAGCGATTCTTTTAAATGGATGATTTCCTCCGTATCCGTCTGTGGCTGTCCGGTCAGCGAGATGCCCGGCCCGTCTGTAACAATAACACAATATCCCGTTAACAGTCTTACAAAAATTGTGTACATTCGCGATACGAGTAGCTATTGTTCCGGGACATCTTAATGCGTACATTCAAACTGTAGTGTAAAGGTGAACACAAACAATTTCCCCGATTGTACATGTGAAATGTTTCTTTGTAGATACCTCTAGGCGTGGTATCGACGGTGTAGGCGACGACTTTCTCAGCGGCGGGCAGCCAGCGCAGCTTCACGAAGCGTGGGCCCGTCGGCAGGCAGCGCAGCGCTCCCGGCGCCGCCGCCCACGCACCCGTCACGTTGAGCGCCGCCCACGCCGACGCCCACGCCCAGCGCCCCGCACCGCCCCCCCGCGCGAAGCATTGATACACACCTGCATAATAGATGGCGCTGATAACAGTTGTAATAATTTCAAAGTAAAAGCATATTTAGATATTGTAATGTTTTATAAGGAAGTTAATTGTAAAATTGTAATTGTTTAAGTTGCAAAAATATTGTCGATGATTATTTAATATCGGTCTGGCCGCCAAGAAAGCAATAAACAAAAACGTAGTAAAAAAACATCTAAATGATGCAAGGTGTGAAGCAGGCAATGTTATTGTTTATTTTAAGGATATAATTTTACTAATTATTGTTAATGGTGTGTGTTTATCAAGAAATAAAGATTTTATCATTGGTACTAGTTTACAATTATACACTCATGTATTTAACATACATTAAAAGAAACTTCATAATAAAAGTCACATGTAACTCACCAGCATCGTCTGACGTCACTCCGCTGATCACCAGCTGCATGCGGTTCACGTCGGTTGATGGCCGAAGATTTATCTGAACAACGAAATCACATGTACCTAATGAACGAGCTATAAATTAACTGCCCTACTCGTAGTCGATTAACGGCCATTCAAGGACACACTAAGCTTAAACATCATTTGAGAATGGCGCACCGTTTATGTCATCAAAGCAGATAGCATAAAACTAAAACTTTTACTACTAGCCCCCCTCTCTTTATCATCGGCCTGCCTCCCCCACCCACTTGATCATCAACCTGCCCCGCCCTACAACTTCGGTTGGTGACACCCATCGAAATCTATATCTAATGTCTATACTAATATAATAAAGAGGAAAGTATTTTTGCATGTTTTGAAATAACTCACAAACTACTCGGCTAATTTCGAAAATTCTTTCACCATTAAAAAGCTACGTTATCACTGAGGCTATACGTTTTAATATTTTAATTCTACGCGAAAGAAGTCACGAGACATAATCTAGTTTGCGTTACATTTCCTGTCAAAAGTCGGTGTTACTTATCCTTACCCTGCCGGCCAGGGTGAGAGGCTGTCCGTCCTTGTACCAGGAGATGAGGGGCTCTGGTCTGCCAGTCACAGAGCAGTTAAAGCGCACGGTGCTCGCGCGTAGCACCTCCTTTGACGCCGGCACCAAAGACACGCTCACTGCCTCGAATACACTTACGTTGAAACTCTGCAATAAGTTAAGATATGTGCTTATAAGAAGTATATACCAAGATATCCTAGAAAATATTACTTATCTATACTAATATTATAAAGAGGTATGATCTGAATTTTTGGACTTTTGTATGTATTGCAATAACTCAAAAACTACTGGGCCCATTTCAAAAATTCTTTCACCATTAAAAAGCTACGTTATCACTGAATAACACAGTCTATATTTTTAAAGTTCACATAGACGAAGTCGCGAGCAACAGCTAGTTAATATTATAAATAATAAAGTTTAGTTGGATGGATGTTTGTTAGAGTTTGTAGCCTAAATTACTGAATGGATCTCGATGAAATTTGGCATATGTAGAGGATAGTCTGGAAAACCACATAGACTATTTATTTTTGTTTCTTTTTCCACGTGTCACATGTTTTCATGAATATTTTTTTTATTTAATACAATACCAACATGATCTATAGTCAATTTATTCAAGAAAAAAGACTTATGAATAAAACCCTTAAAAATGTTTTATGTATAAAAGATGTATCTAAGTACATATCATACAAACATTATTCATACACGTTGTTACACTTTACACATGTAACATTTAAATGTCATTTAAAAATAGTTATATCGAATAGTCAAACAGGTACACTGTCATTAATTCCTCATTGTTTATACCTTTACATTTATCTGCAAGATATTTTTTCCTCTTTATTTTTATAGGGACTTGGGTTCCTTAGAACATGTCAGTCCCATCATACCTGAACCATATAAATACATACAAACATAAATAAAAAAAACCATAAAGAGTTATATAACATATACTAATTACAATTATATAAAGCCTTTAACACCATGCTGCGAACTTCGTCCGCTAGCTCCGTCAGTGGCATCTACTAGATGTACGTGCGACTTCGTCCGCGTAGAATTGAATAAAACCTCATATAGCTTATGCCCTATTCCAAACAGTTATCTATCTTTGTGCTAAATATGATCTAGATCTGTTCAGCCGTTTTGCACTTATCTGCTAACAAACAACCATCCATCTTTTTACATTTATATCAATACTAGCTTTCGCCCGCGACTTCGTCCGCGTGGTATTAAAAAAAAAAACAAATTAAGCAGCCTATATGTTCTTCCAAACTATGCTCTACATCTATACCAAATTTCATGCAGATCTGTTCGTCCGTTTAAGCTATAAACTCTAACAAACATCCATCCATCTAAACTTTCGCATTTATAATATTAGTAAGAAATAGTAAGACAGTAATGGGCATTTTCACTAAATTTCTTAAGCCTCAAGCAGCATTTAAAGGAGCATTTAGTAAGAATTTCGACTACGTTTAGTTGTCGTCTAAGTTCGTAATTTAAGAAACTTTAGGGACTGGTTTGTGAAAAGGTAAACATCACTATAAAAAAACTCTGACATTATAATACTAGGGACTACTAGTGTAACTTACACTCCTTCCTAGGATTTTTTTTTAAATATACAAGTACAGGATCTGCAATTTAATTGTCTCTAAGTACAACAAAACTGGCAGGAGATAAAAAGTGTGCTTAAATAAAAGATGAGCACATTTTACAACCACGCCTTATTAAATATTAATGGTACAGCAGAAGTACCCCGGGTTACACGTGTATCTGGGAATATTCCCATTTGGCCGGGCCCTACGTGGAAGGTCATAACTCTTTTTTAAGCAAAATGAATTTTGCTTTTCAAAGTCGATTTAACAACATCCTTATATTCTTGGAATCGAAGTTTGTAAACTTAAATCATGACATTTGGAATAGAATATAATTTTGTTTTATTATATTAACACTTCTATGTCTTAACCTACATTTAAATGGTTCTGCTGAAAAATGTTGGAGTTATGACTGTTTACGTAGGAGTTACCCAACTTGGTACGGTAACATTTATTTTTAATGAAAGCGTGTGCCCTGGCCCCGGTTTGTCTCAACTGGTACACGTAAGAGAGAAAGGGATAGAACAATTGCGATTAAATTAATCTGTTCACTACACTATTAACCATTCCTCAGTTTACTGAACCAAATATTCAGATAAAATCTATAAGAGGATATTATCTGCTACAAATATTATAAGAATATGCAAAATCTTCGTTAGTTACTTTTTTTTATACAATAAGGTGGCAAGCGAGCAAGCGGCCAACTAAATCCGCCGAAATGGCGAAGCGACCGCTGCCCATAAACATCCGCAATTGCAGATGCGTTGCCTATCCTAAATCGACGGAGGAGGAGACGCACATAAAGAGGATATTTCCCCTTCCTATGCGTCTCCTCCACCGTCAAATCCACTTTCCCAACCAATCCTTTCCCTATAAGAAAAGGGTGGAACGGGAAAGGGACTAAAGTTGGGCCTCCGGCACCACACTCATCAGGCGAAAAGCGGAATTGTTCCCGCTTCATGCCTGTCTTCTGTGTGGTCGTGGTATTGCACCGGTCGAGCCGACCCATTCGTGCTAAGATGTTAAAACGGGCTCTACCACTGATAGATGTAAAATTCTAGAACTGTTATTGGCCATGCTATATAGGCCTTTATT
>LD688974.1:348866-372330 GCA_003118335.3 Papilio memnon | reverse complement strand
CACATGGCGAGTGTTCCAATTATCTGAACAAACACAACAATGTGCAGCGTACTAAACGAAACATTCTCCTGTGCAATGCGGAGGTTCAATAAATATCTCCCCCTCCTTCTCTGCCCCCTCCCCCTGCAGCGTGCTAGAGAGAGATAGTACACTGACCTACATCACTACGGATATTCCGATCCGGTAAAATTCACAGACTGTATTAGATTTTAAAAGCTGTCAGCTTTCATTTAGCGACTGTTTTCCTACTTTACTTACTTTCCCTCATAGAATAACAAAGATAATCCGTAAATATTGCTCATACAGCTGTCAAAGTTATCAATTGAAAGAAAGGTGTTCTAATTTTGATAAATTTAAACGCAAATTCAGCACATCCAAACCCGATCAGTATCCAATCGGTACGGCCGCGCGTACCACGTACCCTTTTATGGACGTTTTTCAATGTAAGTAATTGAAATGCCCTCGGCAGCAGTACGCGCTGATAAGAGGTTCACGGAAAAATCGATGCCGTAAAATTACCAATTTATACCAGGGTTAAATTAGACTATAACTTATAAGTTGAATTTAAGGTTTTTTTGACCAACTTTTGTACAACTTAGCTTCTAAATCACTGTATGAAGATTAAAAATAAAGTTATTTTCTGATCATTCATAAATTATCTAATTAAAGAAACCAGGGATGTTCTTTTGAGTTGAGTGAACCAATTATACCAATTGAGAAATTAAGTGTACCAAGTGTACCAATAGAGTAATATCATAGCCCCTAAAAATTTGTAGATTTTTCATAATTCTGCTTATAATAAAAAGCCTGGTATTTGGCAATTTCAGTCCCCTGAGTTACTAATGCACCTCTTGTCTTTGTATTGACCTTTGTGTTCGCAATGTCACGAAACAATCTCCATTAAATTAAAACATATTGCCGAGAGAGGGCGCTGGGGAGGCTGCTACAGCCGAATACACCATTAGCTTAATTTATACAGGGGAGAGAAGCCATTTGGAGTATATCATAAAGAACATTACCCTGTACACAGAGTACAAGGTTAAAACAAATACCACAAATCAAAAATTACTAATACCTCCTTCATAAAGTTTAATATTGTCCTAGTTTGTTCAGTTCAGAAGGACATTGTTTGTCTTTCCTAGTTAAGATACTGTAATTAGTAAAATCAATGAACGCACTAGATTAATTAGAATGCGACAATTAAGGCGGTTCAACGAACCTTTATAGGTGACATCATCTTGTGCAATGCAGAATCATTTAATGGTTACTTAAACAGTTCCTTAGAGATTTCGCGCTGTCCCCACTTGACCAGTTAAGTAGGCTATTTATCGGAATTGTCATTTTAGTAGTATTACAGAGTGCAAAAAGTGTATACCATACATGTGCAATGCCTACAAATGGTACGACGAGAAGGTCGGTGACGCAACGGGGCAACGATCCTGCGCAACATAAATTACCGTGCGATCCCGTGCAATGCCTAAAGAACTCTACACACTTGCTGATGTAAAGACTAAAAATTCGTAACTGATCGTAAACTCATTATCTACTTGTTTTTTAAATAATTCCTTAGGACAAAATTAAGTGTATCCGTAAGGTGCGTTCTGTCAGAGATACGAGGTGTAATGATATGAACGGCAGCTTCGAGTTTCTGCAATTTTGCAGCCATCATGCAATGTAAACGCTCCTTAACAATGCAAATCGAATGCAATCCAACACAGCTGTTACTGGTGTAGGCAGATGTAATAGAACGAAGATATTTAGTTTCACATAATTGGAGCTAATTATATTTAATTGGAAGTTTACCATGACCAAGTTCAAGAGTCGTGGGTACTCTAGAAGCGATTAATCGCTTTAAATTTATACTCCCAAGTTTGATTGCCTGTTCCGGTCAATGTATGTAATTTGATCATAGTCTAATCTTAAATGTCATGAGAAAATATTGATGCTACAAAGATATTTTTGAACATAACGCGCCCATGCGCGTATGTGAAATTTAATATTAAGGTATTAATTACGTCTATTTGTTGTTAAATGTTTCTTTCATACATTCACATCAAACTGCAACAACCGATTAATGGTTAATTAAACAGTCTCTTAGTATAGATTTCTTTAAGGACTCTGTTACGATTTGACTAGCAGTTAGATCAACATAACTAACAAACAATGAGAGGCAATGAGGAAAATATGAGCTGAATAATATTGAATGATGAGTATGCTCATTAGTTACAATTTGGCGAATGCATCGCTCAAGCGGCCACCCATCCAAATCTAAAAATACATCACGCAACAATTAGCATAATTAACGCAGGAGTAAACAGGAAACTGGACTGACGCATCCAATGCGCGCCCTCACATTAACACCATCAATTATTATTTAGTCGGATTATATTATTACAATATTTACCTTTAGATGTCCCTTTTAACAAAAACAGATATTAAATTATCTAATTTAAATTATCTAATATATTTTTGCGCGGGTTTTTAAGGACGTTAAATAAAAAAAAATGGAACATGTCTAAAATACTTATTTTTAAGTTCATACCGTAAAAATCTAATTTTCATAATTCATTTATAACATACATTAACATTGAAAACTAAAAAGTACTGCTTTAAGTTATTTTTATGGACATATCCGAAAAAACTTCGTCCGCATGTCTACATTAACTTTGTCTGAATTCAGGAGGCGTGCGTATAATAGTGTCCTGCGCAGGAAGGCGTAGAGGATGCGGAGTGGTACGTGTGTGACGTCACAGCCACCATGCCCCTCGCCCCGGGTCGTGACGTCATCATATGGTAATAAGCATTATTGAAGCAATGCCTATTTCCTGTGGGAGGTATCGCTGTACTTTGTATTGCATTAAATCGACGGTGAATGAAGCCAAAGTTTTTTAAATTTACGTTGAAAATGCAAGAAAGTGGCACTCATTAGTGACTGCAAGATCTACTTTGTGGAAGAATATGATTTGATTCACACTACATTTTATAAGGCAAAAAGGTCATAGCCTAGTTCGAGGTTGAGACAACATAATGCGTTTGAAAACCTAGGTTAGTTAATCACGAAAAATCTTATTACGGCTCCTACGTAGACTATCATAAGCTACAAAACGATTTACTCCTTGGTTTGTTTTATAAATGCTAATTTCTGTGTTTTGAAAAATATTTTTATAAAGAACTGTAGATTTTCGCTATCGTTTGTTAATCATACCTTCATGTATAAAAATACCTTGCAACCGTTTCTAACACACGATAATTTAGCCGTATTAGTGTTCTAGGTTTAGAAGCCAGAATGTTACGTAACATGGTATGTAAAAACATCCTAATATTCGAGCGTAATCGACCTCACTCAAGGTTGTCGCCTCGAACTGCGACAGGATCTATCCCCTCCTCTTAGCCACGCACCGCGGATGCCACAGTTAAACTAAACAATAACTTTAGGTATTCAAAGAATACTGTCAACAATTAAAATAAATAACTTCGTTTGATTGTAATAGAAATATATTTGTAAAGGAAAATAGAAACAAGTTGTTTTGTTTCTTTAATAAACAAGTACAATATCGTTTATTTATCATGTTTACATTATTACAAGTCAGTTATATTAAATGAAGAAACGGAACATAGATTTTCATATAATTGTCTTTTAAAGTTTTGTTTTAATTAACTTAAACATACAAATATCTTTAGATGAAAGTATATAACATGTTAAATTTGCGAATCAACGTTGAAATAAAAAAATATATAAGAATATGTGTTATTGAAAAACATCTATTTAACAGGAAGTGTGATAGTTTCTAAGAACTAGATTGAATGGTGGCGCTTGTCTAGAATGTCTAAATACAACGCCATCTAGGTATTACTTGTAGGAACTGAACTTCCGTTTCCTGTGATCGTGTCGGGAATCACAAGAGGGGACATTTTACAATCTGACAGACAGAAGGAGCGTTTTTTTTTATTTATTACCGGAGATAGGTTGTTTGGGTGGCACAAGAATGCTGAATTACTTTACCTTTATAAAGCAATTATTTGTTTAGTAGTTTTAAAGTTTTTAGAATATAATTGTGGCTCATTTCTATATTGGTATACTTAACAGTATAAAGGAGTTGAACATAAATTGCTATTTAACTTCATTCTTAAGCTAAGAAATACTAACCAAAGCAGCAATGTATTCAACTTTAACTCATCAAGTATTGCGAGAAAGAAAATATAAAAAAAATTAAGCAAATCGAAGCAACATCAAATACATTTAAACTAGGTGTGAAAACGTGAATGCGGAAACATTACGCGCCCCCTGCCCCCTGGTGAGGGTCGGAGTTTTTCATTTATTTTCATACAACAGCAACGGAGCTCGCTTTGCATTCGTTCGGTTACATTTTAAAAGCTTTTGCGAAACATGTTTTCGCCTGAATCAGACTGCTTTGATTGAAGTAGAAGTTTGATGCGTAGTAAATTAATACTGAATGGAAAGACTGCATTCGCCAGTTTACAGGCAAATTATATTTGTTTTCAAGCTGCATTATATACAAAATGGAGATTAAAACTGTCCAATAACACATTATAAAATATAATAAAAATCTACGAAATCCAGCGAACATCAGAGTAAGTAATAAAATTGAAGTTGCGGCGCGCGGGGATGGCGGTGCGGGGCATGGGGCGCGGGATGGGGGTAACGTAATAAAGAACATGTGATTTCCATTTACAACCGCCTTTGAGACACGCGACTGGCGTAAGGCATCCCTGAGTGACACACCACACAATATGTGGCTATAATTTTAAACATCTACACGTACATAAGTTTTCAGGACTTAGAGCTGCGCAGGGAGAAAACTCAACTTTTTACATAATATACTACATGAATTACGGCCACTTAAGATGTTCCTCAGTGTACATTTCTAAATAATGTACTTTAACACTAATTTAGGTTCTCCCTTAGTGACTATTAAACAAATTCTAAATGCAGCTCTAACACTTCAATTATATTTTTGCATTCTACTATCAAATTCGAGAGTAAAAATAGCATAGCAGTAATAGTATACACATACATATCTAAAGTTATATCATGCAGTAATGTTCGTGTTCAGACTGTGTTACAGGACGGAACACAACCCCGAGCTGAACAAACTAGTTCCAGTCATGCCATCCAGTGATATTTGCTCCGCTTTTACAATTAGAGCTGACAGTACATGTTAGAACTAACAAAAGTTAAAATATCTTCTAGAAAGATCCATCGTCACTGTTAAACTATGAGGCGAGCCTCTTCCTCGGTCAAGTAGCTCAGTGGCTAGTGTGCAGGTTGACGCCGTCACTCCGCAGGTGGCGCCACCGCAACCCCTCACCCCGCCGGAAGTGCCCATCTCCTCACCCCTCCACTTAGTTTCCGCCCTGAATATTTTATAAGTAAGTACTTGAAGTACTTTACAGACAGGCAGTGATATATTAAAGCTGAAATGCATAATTCGTCTAGCATAAGACAACTAAATTCAGTCTTTTTAAATCGTTTTAGGTAAATTATTTAATATCCAACCTTTGATATTTAATCTTTGGTAATATCGGTCAAAGAATAACTCAAAGTTTAGATGGTATAAACTAAAAACACGCATTAAAATAGCCATTAAATATGGACACAAGTTGATCAAAATGTAATATTAGTTTTACTTGAACTTTAAAATAATCCATTGTCATGTAACCTATTGTCAAACAACGTAAATGAAAAAAAAAACATCTCTCAAAGGTTTTTACGCTGATATATTAAGTTGCAAATTAAACGGTAGAATTGAATAGACCATTTTAATTGCACTGGTGTATAAAACTAAATGCGAAACAGTACCGCTATCACACCCTGGCAGAGCGAGGTAGACAGAGCTACCTGGGGCCTAGGGCGTCGAACCCAACCCATTATCCCTACCTAGTACAATGGCGCACGCTAAGCGTTAAAAATACTTTATATAACGTTTTTAATGTCAATGAGTGTACTTAACGAAGTCGACCTTCCAAGTGCAAGAGATCATTAAAATATAGTTGCATGTTTACGGCGGCCTTACCTTAGCTGGGATGGGTGAGTTTTTATGCCCTTTGCAATGAAAGTATTTAAATATATCATGCTACCTTAATTGTGTAGAAACGTAGGTAGAAGCTTATTTATTTTCAAACATGTTAAATAGATCTTTATCACTTAGACTGAACTTAGTCTTTGCAACTTATTGGCAGTCTCTGCTTGGGTTATTTATCAAGGAGTTGCTACAAGTAGATTTGAATTAATTTATTTTCGTACAACGTAAGGCTTCAAATTAACATTTCACCAAATAATGAAACAAAGCTTCCAGTATTTATCGTTGTCGATTCATCAATTTCTGTGGGAATGAATTGCCTTTCCTTAAAACAGGATTTAAATAATTGTAAATCGTTTTGTCAATGTATTTGTTAAGATAATTATAAAATGTTTTATATTTCGCAATTTATATTAAAATATTTAATTATCGATCAAGTTTTGTAAAAAAATGAGTAAATAGACGAATTGAATTAAAAAAATGTGTTGCGAGCGACGTCACATATTGATATTTTATGAAGATTAGATTTACGTATTTATGCATGTTAAGTACAATACTATAAAACAAACAGACACGCCGCTGTGCAAATATTATCGCAAGTGGGAGACACGCGACAACGGACAAAACAAACATTTTTGTATATAGAAGTGCGCAAATCCGCGGCCCTGTTTTCATAATAACCGTGGATTTCTATTGCCGAAAATACTCTTTAAATACTAACGGCGTTTGTTATAATAACTTCTACTAAATATATGTAAAACACGTGTGTCAAATAATATTTACGATACGAAATTTTTATTCTACGGCCACGGAAGATCAGCACATGTGCTGAGTGGCTTTAAATAAATAAATAAATAATAAATTTATCATATAAATTCCAAATTTTATAAACAAAGTATATTTTGCTAAATAAATAGCGCGACGGCTCACGCTCACAGACTAGAAACCGGCTAAAGCCTTGTCCCTAAAACAATGCTCTCGAATCTAAAAAGGTGCAGTTCCAAAGCATTCGTGCAAACATATCGTAAAGTCCGTTTTTGCTAATAATTTAAAACTTACAAACTGGTGTTTTAGTTCAAATAATTATCTTGTCGATTAAAGTACATATTCCTTTGGGTAAAGTAAAGTTTTTCTAATGACATTTTATAAAGTTACACAACTAATGCGAAGAGCATAAAACTTAATGTACGTAAAAACGGTTTTGAAAATATATCCGGAGATTGGATGAACCGTGAAGCGGCATTAACCATGAAGCAAGATGGCCGCCGCGCGGTGGGAATAGCTAATGGGGAAATCCGAATAAAGAAGTCACCAACCCTAGAGCGACTTTTTGCCACCAAATAAAATCGTTATGACGTTACGCTTCAATACCTCGCAGGTATTTCTTAACCGTCCGAACTTGGGCAAAAACCGTACCAGCAGCACACCTTGCGCGATGCTATGCTAAAAACATTGTAAATACATCGAAGTCGTTTTATGGGCATTGAAAACAAGCATCTCACCTGATGTTAACGAAAACGACGTTGCAGAGAATTATTTATGTCGACTGTGGTTAAGTAAGTTAACATAGAGATTATACGATTTGGTAAGTTAAGATCTTGCTTGCTTCAATATATATTACGAGTATATTATCTATGATATAGCTTAGCTCACGGTGTACTGATAACTTTATAGCGAAGGGCAAATTGAAAATTCCTATTAAATTGCCATTGTTGTAGCAAACGCTGAAAACATTGTAAAACTAGACGAGAAAAACTCAAATGTTTTGCAACTTAACTAATCTACATTAAAAAAATAGATTAAAGTGATTATGGATCGATAATTATTCAATTTTCAAACATTAATTACGTGGTGCAAATATAACAGAACTAAATTTAATATCTCATAAACTATTTTACAAATTGTCTAAACAACATTAAGTATGAGCTACATTCATTGACATTTCAATTGTCTGTTGATTGATTTATTACAGACTTCGACGGCGTCACCCTGTGTCATCTCCGCCCCCGCCGTAACGGCTCTCAGATTAAGTTAGCGCTTCTAATTTAACTTAACGCAAACAGCGATCAAATTACATGACTTATGTTTACTGCTCTGTAATTTGGCAATAGCTGTCTATGCCTGACAAACAGACGTATTTTCTGACACAACAGCCACTAAGTGATAGATATGTGGAAGAGTAATTAAATACATAACACTAAGTGTAGATTATGTAACTAAATCTACACAAAGGCACACCTTTAGTCCCTTATTAAATACTTTACAAACTGTCATAGTTAGCTGGTGGCACGCAATACAAGACGATACGAATTAGCGAAAATTTCACAGTCATTTACTAAGCTAGAACATCCTATCATTGGATCGTATACCCCTTAACATCTCGTGGGATATTTCAATCGCTGGTTTGTTTTTAAAAAAAGGTCTCTAGTTGTACTCTAGTCTCTACTTGTTATAAACAATACATATCATGTTTTTACGTATTTAGTTGTAACTTAGTACTCATTTATGTTTAATATTCCGTATACGCGGCAGCAATGGTCGAGTGTCGGCCGCCGCGGGCCGTTAGCTATCAGATGTCACCATCAGCTTCGGGTGTCGGATGAAACGCGCCGACGTGACGTCATACGTCACGCGTCACCACTTTACATTACATCCACATAATACTATAGTGAGCAAACATTGTGGGAACCCACCAAATTGTTTACGTGATGTTCATGCGTGTGGAGTACGTACTTGAAGAATAGATTGCTTCAATTTCCAATTGTAAAATGTTATCATAAAATCTTAGGTGTTAAAGGTTCACAACTTCATTGGAGAGGAGACTTTTTGAGTCTATTTTACATGGTCCTTCGAGCCGGATTCGCACCAGCGACTGGCCCATACAGTTCACACTTATAGAGAGTAGGTTTCTTCGGGTATTGTTAGCTAGAAAGGAAATCACACTTAATTTAATTTAATGCACTGGATTCTATAACAAGCCAGAATGTCAAATGTAAATCAAACAAGTTTTGTAGTCCTATTTTTTATCCCGAACATATATTGTTTGTTATACCTTGACTTGTTTTCCTGTTCCCACTAGTTGCAATTGCAATTGATTAGTTCCTTTACGCTCGTCAATTTATTTACAAAACTCGGTTATTTGACCCCAATTAGATGGAAAGTCGTGAGAGCTTACAACGATAATGCTAAACATAGGCGCATTCCAATACCGCATCGGTACAGATACAATCGGCAAGAGCAAACGACCAGCCGCGAGCCGGACCTAGGCACCGGTATGCTGTCATGAGGGTCCGTTCACAGCCGGCGAATGTACGACAGTACAGAAACCACGCCCTGTACCATACAATAGCCTTAAGTTCGCGAACGACGCGATCGGCGAGCAGCATTCGCTACATCTGGACGTACCCTAAGGATCTCCCGTTACAGCAAATACCTGCAAGTAGCGGCCGGCATTCCTCCGCCGCTCCCACGACCCAATAGCCCTAGGTCCCCCCGCGCCCGGTAAGCTCCGGAAATGCCCGCGCGGGCATGCATGCAAACGCATAGGGTGAACGCACGCCATGATCGCCGGGAATTCCTAGCATGCCATGCTATGCGAATATGACTGACAGCTGCTTGTATACATTTATATTATGTAATTGGAATGTGTGTACTTTTAAATTGCCTTTGATGTTTTAAGAAGAAACTTTGTAAAAACTTACATTGTTAAACTTAGAAGCAGTAAATTCTCAAGCTTGTTCTAATTATAGTTGATAGTAAAAACTTATGAATGGTTAAGAATCAATTATTATTTAGATAACGGTCAATATTCATTCAATTTTGGTCACCCATGACTGCATTCAAATTAAACTGTCGAAAATCAATAAACATTTAGAAAATTGTTCGCTCCCAATGAAGCCATTCTCGCCTTACAAAAGACACCAGTTAACATTGAAATAAAACAAAATGTATGTCACCGTAAAATTTTAAACTGAACCAACATTTAGAATTACCGTGTTTTTTCTCGAAATAGATCTGAGTTAATCAATTGACGATGGAATTGTAATTGGACAAAAATGCAAAAATACCTTTGGTATAGGTTAAGCATCTTCGTTTTAGTATTCCGTCAATAATTAACTTAACTGGTAACATTTTATATTAACGATATCCACCATTTAACGGTAACATCTTATGATCTGTAGTCAAAGTTCCGGATTCCACAGCGATCGGTTGCGGCGAATATTACCATTACATCGACAAAAACTAAACGCTTCCAAACTTGCATCTCTTTCACTTTGCGCATTTTTGTGCACATTCTAGCTTTTATTGCTTCGATAACTTTTTGTAAACCGGTTTCTCGGCGTGTGAACTTTTCAACACAGGAATGTATTTAATTTCCGGTCATCGATTGTGATCATGAAAATATCAAGTAGTTGGACCGCATATTATGCTAAGATGATGGGACTGGTCAAGCCTGACAGCCCCTAGCGGTGATGATGATGATTAAATGACAATTTAAGTAAAGTTTAGAGTTGTTTACCGTTATCAGTTGACATTAATAATCAAGTAATGTCAGAATTGTAACAAAGGCCCGTCTAACGGCACAGAGCCGCGGGCCCCATTCCTAACTACCACAGGGTATATCAAACACTATTTATCTACAATTTATATAAACCTCAATATTAAAGATGTAGACATTATAACTATCATAGACACGGCATAAATGTTCACAAAAATATTTTTGTGTTTAACTTGAATATTTTTATCAGAATTCAGAAAAGAAAACGTTGTCAATTGGTTGTTTTACAAGAAAAGTTTTTTTTGTATGCAAATACGATTTTTAACTCTATTCTGGTTTGATATCTTTTATTTCTATGTAATCGCATTTTACACAGATTCAAACTTAAATTTCGACTTTAAAACATCACTTAAGTCAGCAAAGTTGGCGTTACTTAATGTTGACTTTGACTTTAATAGTATTATAGTGTAAGAACGCTCGGCTAGGCACCCTTATGTTATCCTGGGAGTCAGCGAGGAGGGGTCAAAGGCTAAGGAATAGGTCGTAAGGACATCGACCTACGTTTTAGGCATTAAGTGTAATTACTAAGTTTAAAGTTTTAATTCTAAATTACTGATAGCTTAAAAGTCTATCAAAGGGTACTAAGTTTGATTTCATTTCTGTTTTAGTAATTTTAAACTCAGTGTTATTCATAAAGAAAAGTTATAAATGGAGTTTTTTCAAGCAATAGGCCCAACAAGCGAATCTAGAAATCAAGATAAAGCAGTGAAAGTTAGTGACGTCATCAGTCAACGCCCGCTAATTCCGACTAAAATCAAGCGATTAACGCTTTTATGATTAACACATTGTAAGCTATAACCGCCTGACAGTATCGCAGGCAAAACTTATGGCGCCATTGAAGGGCATTATTGCGTCGTTATTTTATGTTTTAGTGTCCGCAGTAAAACGTTAATTTGTAGTATAGCAAAGGCTTTTTACAATCGAACAAACCGATAGTTAATCTTACTATTTAGTTATGAAAACAGATTTTTTTACCTTTGAATCCAGTACTGGAAAGGCCTATGTCAAGCGGTAGGCTGACCAATGGTGGGTTTCTGAAGTTCCCATTTATTTTAACATTACCTAGCGATTCATTAGCGTTAGGTTAACCTATGTTTCAACGGAGTAAAACTCAACTTACATAGTTAGAAAACACTTTTCATGATTATATCGAACCAAAAACACTAATCGAATCGTTAAACGTACCCTGGGAAACCGGGCATAAGACGGCAGACTCGAACTTTGATCTCAAACTATATTTATAAAGTTTAGGAAACGTGTCAAGTATATCATGTCAAAGTTATATAAGTTGTAACTTAAGCCATTCATTAATTTGGTGTGTATTAAATATCATTTTATGATCGGCGATCGTATAAGTTTGCGAAAGTTATCCTAACTTATCTAAGTGCTGCAAATCAGTACTAACTAGGTTTTCTTCAATCTTATTTCTTTTACACAAGATTTTGCTCGTGTCTTTGTCCGTGCAGAATTAAAATAAATCTAGTAATTATTCAAATACGTTTTTGTTTCTAAACTATTTGCTACTCGACTAAATGACTAGTCCAGGGCGAACTAAGCGTAAGTGTTCCAATTAGTGTAGATTTATGGTGATACTAGTTGATGCTCGTGACTTAGTCCGCGTAGAATTTAAAATCTATGTTTCTCAGTGGTTACGTAGCTTTATAATGGTGCAAGAATTTATGAAATCGGCCCAGTAGTTTTTGAGTTATTTTAATACGTACAAAAATACATATCTTTCCTCTTTATAATATTAATATAGATTAACATATCCTTTGTCTTATGTATAGTTGTTATGTCCGTCGGTATGATGAAAGCAGAACTTTAAACCGTGCGCAAAGATAAAAGCTTTCTTACTTCGCATGTTTTACTACAAATGCACATTGTTGTGTAGACGACCATTGTAAAAAAAACCTCCGCGAATGTTTCCAGTATTTTTAACTACTCTTACCTTGAGTGTAATTCATACTACAGTATTTTATTCACACTATTATAGTACAATATTGTATTTATCAAATGTTAGATAAATCATTTAAAAAAGACTTTCAAGGATATTAATGCAATAAAATTATTAAAATGCAAGCCGTTGCCCGCGACTCCGTCCCCGCAATATTAAGATAAAAAAGTAGCCCGTCTGTTTCAGCTACCCTTCAGTGAAAGTCCGGTCGAATTCGGCCCAGCCGTTTTGGAGATTACCCGGAACAAACGCGGCTTGCGGACAGACAGACAGACAAATAAATTTTAAATGCGATTTTCGTTATCAGCGACGCAAATACATCATCTTCCCGAAATCTGGAATTTTTCTTTTGATATTACAAACAGGCATTCCAATTTTATTATATGTATATAGATTAAATAGAAGTCATGTTATATATTCCCCTACTTTAGGAGCCTACCCAAATTAGGAGTGACTAGGCTATAGTCGACCAACCAGCGCAGGTTGACTTCACACATATCTTTGAATTTCGTCGCCGATAACTGCAGCTGGCATTGCAATGTTTTCCTTCACAGTAAGAACGTCAGATTTTTGTCGTCAGAAATTAATCGAAAAACACATTGATACTTGTCAGGGATAGACGTACAGATTTCCTTACAGTCGGATCAAACAATTGCACCACTGGGGCACGACTTACTTAAATAGTGCTCAACGTAAAATTAATTACATAACTAATTTGTATTTATATTTCTAATTAAATTAAAAGCAAACAAACAACATTTCCACACGTAGTCCTTAACCTATTGACTTACTTGTAGCTAATCCAGCGTGTCACAACATAATTCTGTTTGATATAGCAGTCTGTTTGTAATAGATAACACTTTAAAAGGCGTAAACTCTAATAATATGGCACCTCACTGTATCCAGAGTTAAAAGGAACGAATAAACTGTTCAAATCCTCATATAAAACGTTATCATTTAAACCAACTCGGTATTAAAATATTAAATGAAATTAAGTATCTTTTACCATAATCAACTCCGTCAGGCTTTAACATAATTATTTTAACGAAATTTTATAATGTATGTTATTTTATGATTAGCTAATTGTTACCCCGAGGGCATTGAAACCGCAAATTATATTAAAATTCCTACCGACCCTTGTAAAATTATTTTTTTTTATAAAAAACAATTTGCGATACCGTTGCGCAATATATTTGGCTTCTACGTACTTATATAGTAACGCAAAAATACGATTTTTAAGGAAGACTGAAAGCACATGTCCGTACGCATATGTCCCGTCTTTAGCAGCAAGTCAACGCAGCGCATTTATTAACCAAATTGAGGGCAATTGAAGAGCGTAAAGTGAAGGCCAAAGAAATCTGTCAATTTGCGTTAAACAAAAGATTATTATTGCCCACCTTTTTAACTAACCAATCCGAAATTCCAAGTTTAAATAAAAAAATGTAATTACAAAACTAAAGTACTTCATAAATAGATAATAATTGTGTTTGTAAATGAAGTAAAGAAAAAAACATTTCAATTTGTCTCTGAAAGTTCCCAAGAATCGCCAAGTAATTCGTAATACATAGTTTGATCAACGCTATATCAACAACTATATGTATATTAGACCCTTTTCCATTGGCCCGGTAAGCCCCGCGAATGTCCTTTTCCGCGGCTGTTTACAAGCAGCAGTGGTGGTGACTGAAATCGCTAGATGGAAAACGGATGTCAAATTAGTTACGAGAGATCCGTGAACCTGGCACGAAAATTTGCGAGAAAGTATTCGTAATTTCAACGATAAAGTTTGAGTTATGTCGTGTACATGACGCCCAATTAGTTAGTTGATTGTCGATTGAAGTTGATTGTTTTTCGTTGGCAATAAATGTCTTTGGACGAAGAAACTCTTTCGTAAAAGGTTTCATCGGGTTGTGAATTAAAGATATATTTCCATAGTTGACAATCTGACGTCTCAAGTTATTGTTTATCAAGACTGCTTGATAAAACAATTAAGATAGAAAACCATACTGTATTCTAAAAGGTCTAGTCACATGAATGGTAGAGGCAAGTTTTTTGACGGAATGCAACCTGCGCTGGGGTCATCGAACCTTAGTGCTTTGTCGGTGCACGCTTACCTCAACAAACAAACTTTTTGTGTAGCCGTGTTCAATGAAAAATAATTATCGTGTTATTTTACTTTATTTTCTTATGATATTTCATGATTTTTCCGAAGATATTAAATTTCTCAAAACAAGTAGTTATACTAATCATAAAAGTTTAAAGTCTAAGTAATCGTAAGAAATAACATTAATTTATTACATTTTTGTATATATCTATACTAATATTATAAAGAGGAAAGATTTGTTTTTATGTATTTTTGTATGTATTGAAATAACTACTGGACCGATCTTAAAAATTCTTTCACCATTAAAAAGGTAATTTGTCTGTGAGTAACATAGACTATGACTTTTATTTTTTAATTTCACGGGGACGAAGTCGCGAGTCATTGATATTTTGCCGACATATTGTATCGGAAAATGACGTGTCCAAGATGGCGGCGTAACGCGGGAAACCCGAAAGCATTCGCGCCATTTTTTTCAAGTCAGCGTTTTAAGAAACAAGCACGCTCGGCGATTTAATGCGCGGTTTATCGCTAGTATATCTTATAACGAGAAAGAATGTGTTCGTTACATTTGCTATTTATAGCGGATACTTTGCCTAATTTGGCAATATATACTTAGATTTACAGGTAAGCTATTAATTTTCGTAGGACATTAAATGACCGTAAAACTGTTTAAACACACTTTATACAGCTTAAGTTATAGTCGCCTAATGCGTAGAAAAAATAGTAAAAAAAACACCATAATTCCTAACATACTTACGACCGAATACTGAGACGACATTTGAATATGCATCTTAACTGATAAGGCCACGATTTACCTCCAATTTGTAACCGGTGCTTACGAACTGTTAATATTCGGTTCAGTATTTGGCCGTTAGACAATAAGGTATGTGTACAAAATATTATAACTTTGGGTGACAGTAAAACATAGTATACTCATATCGACTAGGAACCTTTCTACTTAACCAATTAACATATCTCTCACTAATTACATATTACGGTAATGAATTACGACTACGGATGGTTTGCCGATAGCTAAATAGGCACTTACAGACAGACAAACAGACATTACGCACAATTATCGTGTGCGTAAAACAAGACGATAAGTGCCGGCTAGGGGGGACGATTAGGATGTGGACGTATGGATCGTAGAATACCTCGCTTTATCTATTCATACACATACTTATCTAGTTATTAAAATAATATACAGGAAAAATAATAAAATTGTTTAATACTACAATTATAAAGAGGAAATTTGATTGTTTGCTTGCTAAATAAGCTCCGAACTGCTGGACCGTTCTCAAAAATTCTTTCGCCTTATTTAACACCAGTATGTTCTTTGCCAATTTGTAGATGTTCCAGGGAGTTTTCACAGCTGAAACATGTGTCAAAACATAAAAGCATCTCAGTTTTTTTGAAGTAAAATAAAAGGGATTACTAATATGTATTGATCAAGTATTGCCGTAAGCGAAACCCACGTATACATCAGGAATACTTTATAATCCCTCCGGAAAACTGGCTCTTTAGTAACACCTGCAAGTTCTAAAAGCGTTCCGTAGTCACCGCCCCTAGCCGCCCCGCCAAGTGCCACCCCCCGCCCCCGCCCGGACCGGAAAATGCTGACACTGCAAGTTCGTTACCCCGTGCGAACAACCCCGTCTGACACGAAAGCCTTACCAACGAAACAGTTGCATATGCGAAAATTTAGATGGATGGATGGATGTTCGTTAATGTCTCTAGAACAGTTTAAGGAATCCCGCTAATTAGCATAGATCTTACTAATATTATAAATGCGAAAGTTTAGATGGATGGATGGATGGATGGATGGATGGATGGATGTTTGTTAGAGTTTGTAGCCTAAACGGCTGAAGGGATCTCGATGAAATTTGGTGTAGATTTAGAGGATAGTCTGGAAGAACACACAGGCTACTTACTTTTGTTTTTTTTTAATACCGCGCGGACGGAGTCGCGGGCGAAAGCTAGTATATAATATAGTTTAAAAGGACACATAGGCTATTAATTAAATTTATTGTAATTCCGCGCGGACGGAGTCGGGGGCGACAGCTAGTCATTCATAAAATATAGAAACTATCCTAGAATATGAAGTACGCGTAATAAGGGCAAATTAGTATTAATTAATATTACAACATACATCGCTGTTCTGATCAGACACGTAGCGAGGACGTAGTGAAATAAAACAGTAATGGACTACAAATCGATTATTGCTGAGGCTAAAGGAAATGAGGCGTTACATTCCTCACACGTAGAGCTTTCTGCTAATCATACCTATTGCTCTTCACATACGAACGTGTACGAACTATCTGATTTTTCTAGATTTACATGTGATTTTCTTTATTATGTAAATGCCTAATAAAAATATTTTCAACACGATAATATAAAGAGCATTTAAAACCTTGTAACTTTCGTTATTCAATTAATATTAAATTTTATACTATTTAAAAATGGTTACTCAATTACTCTCAAAAACAAATCCAAATTGGTAAACAGATTGTAGAAAATGTCTCCACGTGGCCTTCAGTTAGTTGTTAGATACTTTAGGAAGCCGTGTATTTAAGCCAATGTATACTAACCGGATAAATACTAAAGAATCTTATGTAATTTACTTACGAAAACATAACCTCAAAAACACAATACGATCTATAATAAACTAACGTTCGCGCGGAATTTAAAAACAGTAACCAAACTATGTTCTTGCAGACTACACTACATCTGTGTCAAATTTCATCGAGATCCGCTGAGTCGTTCTCGATCCATCTAATTTTCTCCATTTACTTTTCTTTCGATTTTATTGCAATTGCAATATTTAAAATAAAATCGATTAAAACATCTAATCGCAACGTATTTCTTGTTCGCCATGTATTCGATTATAAAAAAAAGATCGGAAACGACTCAAATGATTGCTCATGACCAGCATAAATGTTTTATTTGTTGCACTCCAGCGCTCAATGATTTATTGTGACCGACGTGACGTCACGCGCCACTCGCATATTATTTCAATACTAACATGAGGTAAGACGGGAACACGTGGAACATTCTGGAACACGTGGGATACTACATCAGTTATGTTTGTTAACCTATTGAATGTCGCAAAATGTGTACTCTTTTAGTTGCGTAGTATTTTTTGCTATACGACGATTAATTGATGAAGAGACGCCTCCTTTATAGGCCCCAAGCGTCAGCAAGGACTAAGATGTATCGGCCCACGTCGCATGCAGCCGAAATAAACGAACAGTCACCTTACGTAGTGCCCCTCGGCTATCCAGTACTACGTTGTAGTTCATAAACATCTACACCTAAACAGAGATGTGTATATTTGAAGAACCTCTTCTGACTCTCTTACCGTTTCCACTGCCGAAACATGTATAAAAACATATCTTCATCACTGTCATTCGCTTTTGAAAATCATAGACAATTTTGAATGTGCTTAAATTACAATTATTAAAAAGCGATCAGGGGAACGAACCCTAAATGTCGTTCGTCACCTTTTAATTGTATAACAGAGGAATCGCGCTGAGTGGTTAAATCAAGTACTTGACTATAACGCGCCGTCTGTGCAGTTATAAGAAACCCCGGCTTTAATAGGCACGTATTTAATTAGAGGAAACGCAAACGCGTAGAGCACGCGCCGACAATTCCCATACGAATATTGTAAACACTGACGTTTTTATCTTGCTGTCTGTAACATTAAGTTTATATTGCTCTAGACAACCTGATTATATAAATACTAGCTGTTTCTCGCGACTTCATCCGCGTGGAATTTAAAAGTAGCCTATGTTACTCAGTGGTTACGTAGCTTTTTAATGTTTAATATTTTTTTAGTTATTTCAATACATACAAAAACACAAATCTTTCCTCTTTATAATATTAGTATAGATATAGATCTATCGCTAACCATTTTCACTGGTATGACAATAGTTTAAGGCGGGATTGCACAGGCCAGTGACAGCTACGGGCATGCAAGTTGTTTTAGGGTTTCAAAGCTTGACACTGGCTGTATTGTTTCATTAACGCATTCAATCTCATATACTCTAATCAATAGTTAAAACTATAAATACAGAGGTTTGAGTTAATTTAATATAAACTACTATGAATTAACAGCAAATAATAATGATAACACGATAACAAATTAAAACCAATACATCATTCTGAATAATTACATCAACACATATAACATTGTCTTGTTGGAGTTATTTATGTTATTGAACGTAATTTAATAATTAACAATGCTACTAAAATAGAATTGATACTCGAAACTACATAATAGGTAACCACGATATCAAGAAAATTCACATCATTCAAAGCTTTAAGTTTAAATGAATTGACTCAATTACAGGCCTAAATATTCTCTGGACGTAGTAAATATTGATCAACTCACTGATACAATTACCAAGTTATTAATCACAATACGCAAGTTACTAGAAACTTGTCAGCTGTCAGATGGCGCGGGATGGCGCTTGCGGGACAGGAGAGGTCGCCTGAACTTCTGAAGTCTCATGCAAATGTCCTATCGCCACCGCGGTCCCTATTGACCACTAGGATGACCATAATACGCTTAAAGCATCCATAATGAAAACATAGCATATTTAACGTAGGAATAATATAAGAAATTATAAAAACATATATAACAGATAAACATAGTATTTACTCCGATAATATGAAAGTTAAGTTCAAAATATGTGAAAATATTCCTTTGTCATAACTAAATAGAGAAGGATAAGCTAAACATGGTCACCCTACTCAGCAAACAAACTTTTCGGACGTACGATAAGAATTATTGGGTTCTGGAATAAATACATAATTTATGGGGACTTTTGGGAATAATACTAACTACCCCCCTCCCAAGTCAAAAGTTCCAACAATAGCACACTCCAAGTGCTTTGTAGATTACGACAATATTTCCTACTTGTTAAACATGGTTTAGGAAGTTTTCAAGTAAACTTAGTTTATTATAATATATCCTACAGGCAAGGTACTTCCCAAACAGCTAAGTTGGGACACGTTCACAACCCAACCCTCTAAAGACAGCCATACACGGTCTGTTTCAGTCATTTTTTTAATATATTATAAAACATAAATCTAATTTAATTTATTCAAACTATATCTAATATTGTAAAGAATGTATGAATTAAGTGAAGTACAGAAATATATTACACCCTAGAAAAGGGTATGTGCTAGTATTTTTTTAAAATTTCAAGCTGATGGAGTAGACAGCAGTACAATTAAACAAAACTTCACTTACGGATCACTTGTTAGAAACATTAACATCTCGGTTGTTGATATCGAATAAAACAAGGTAAGTTGTTTTACTACAAGTGTTTCAGCAGTGAAAACTCACTGTTATTTTGATTAAAAACATTGATGACATAGGAGGGTTTTCTTACCAGTTTTTCAAACTCTACCCCAACCGTGTCGTTACTTAAACGACTTCAGAAGCCCCGGAGGCTTCAATTTGCCCGCGCGCTTTTCATTTCGTAAACCTTATTGCATATAAACTTGGTATATACATATAGTCGCGTAAATTTCATTTTATTGCATGAACAAGTAACTGAAAATGAAGTTAAGTTAACATAAAACTTACGCATATCACTTGTTTAATGAAGTAAATGTATAATATGCAAAATGTGTTAAATATATATTGCTATGCAAACTTCGTAACATATAGTAGTCATTTGTTATACCAAACCTTGTCTATACAAATTATGCCATTGCTCGAATCTTTTAAAAGTATTCTCTTATAAATAGTTTTTGCTCCCGATATTGTCCGCGCATAATTAGATTAAATCTAGTATTAAACAGACTCTATGTCAACCAGATTGTGTAGCTTTCAAACATTGCTTTTGAATCTTTAGTTTCGCATTATCATCATCATCATCAGCCTTTATCTGCCGACTATTGGACATAGGCCTTCCTCAATACCTTCAGATTGCGGTCCTCTGTCTTCTGCATCTAACGACTTCCTATATTATATTCAATGCAATTACGATATTAGTATAGATGATAAAAATGACAGTTCTTATCCTCCCTTAATAAAGGTATATGTAACGCAGGTTGGTGCGAATGTCCGCGCCCTTGCTCCCTAGAGTGCCTCATTAAGCGCGCGCGGTGTGGGGGCACGGGGCGGGGGCCGGGCTGTTTCCATCGTTGTTTTGTTATTTGTAACGTCTAAATTCGTCTAGCGCGCTCACAAGGTCGCATGGCCTAACACGTCCGTGCGTAAGACGCTACAAAAAACACTTCATTAACGATCACTGCCGTGACGATCGACATAGATCAGACGACCGCAGACATGAAAGAGAATTTTTAGTTTCTTACCTATTACCTAAATATATGCGTAGAGTGTCGCGCTCATTTAAAATAGCATAATTTCGATAGTTATACCTTATTACGGATTCAGAAAGGAATTCGATTAAAGTAAAGTTAAACTCAAGTCACGCACAAGCAGTTAGTATTTTTTATTTTCGCAGCAATAAACATACTGCAAACGTTGACTACAGGAGTAATCGTAACAGTACGTTTTTAATTATTTTATATATTATTTTTAATAACACTATAAATTTTTCCCTATATTGAGGTCTATTTATTTATAACTTTTGCAAATCTTTGTTCTGAAATAATTACCGTTACAATAAATAAATATAGTAGGTGCATTCCGATTAAACATAAAAAATAGACATCTCCTAACATCGCTATACTTATATAATAAAGAGATAGGCTCCGAAAGTACAGCCGACATATTTCAAACTCTTTTGCCATTAGAAAGCAACATTATCACAGACGAACATGGGCTATATTTTACATCGACGGGAAGGGTATGGATATGATAAGAGACGCATATTCTTTGCCACTCAGGGGAAGCTGGACCGGATAGCTAACCATAAAGGTGGACTAATTTTAAAAGTATATGAGCGTATTATTTTTTTTAATTAGACGCTACAGCATGCCGGCCACGTTCCCACGTTGTTTTATTTATTAGGCGCCACGTGACTGACGCAGGACATGCTAATTCGACACGTAATAAAGAAATCAAAGCGATATTCAATTACACTACAAATTTCTATGCTCTGTGAGTTTTATTTTTATTATACGAGGAATTTAGATAGAGTTCAGGCCAAATTTCATTTGCCATGTTTTATAATATTTTTATAAAATATCTGTTATAATTATCAAACATACATGAGTGACAGTTTATTTTGTTGATTATATTTATATTGCAATCAAAGAGATTCAAATACATGTTACTAATACGAACAAAAACAAGTTTTGTTGTGCAGATCCGTCGCGTCTTACGCATGTTTACTCTTTGGTGTCGGGCCCCAACATGTCCGCTCAATGGCGAATCAGAATAGAACAGACATAATTCGCGCGGAATTGCGTCGTTCGATTATATTTCTTTAATGTGGTTAATCTATGTCGTAAGAGTTCATCGGCCGGGGCCGCGCGCGCGGCGGGTTCTATCACAGCGGCGCACGGCGCTCGGCGCTCGGCGCACCGCGCACCGCGCACGGCCAGACGCTATTCATTTTCATACGATACTACTACCATCCGTATGGGCTTTCCCGGATTTATCGTCGCGTCTGTGGCTGTCTGTCTAGCACAGTTTATGTACACACAATGAGATAGCGTTAACCTGTGAGGCCTAGTTACGGGTTAATCGGATATTTCAGTAACAGAAAGCGTACTACAATCTGTTTTCTTGTTGCGATACTGCGTATTCGAGGCCTTTCCTAACTCGGAATCAGGTTAAAAGACGGTTGTGAACTTTGGTTTGTTTATCTGATGCCTTTGTATGAAATGTCTATTATTGAGTTCGGAGATGGCTGATAATGTATAAAAGCTAGACGACATTTTAACGCCGACTCGTAATTGTTGGCGGCCTTCAGTCGGCTGATAAGTCTCGCCAGGGAACTCTTTCTAGCTTGAATAATAAAACTGTCTACGATATTAACATTGCAAAATACTTTGTGCGTAAATGTTTTAATAGAGCTATGATAATCGATGGAATGCATAATTTACCCAGGTCTTTGTTTGATGTTTTTAACTAGGCAAGTGACACTCATAAACTTTGATTCTTTTACGCCGTCATCCAATTTACGGCGAAGTTATAACTATCGTTTAATAACTTTGTCCAATACTTATAAATCGCGTTCACTAGATTGACAAACACTATACAAGACGCTCATTCACATATCCAACAATTTGACTTACTAACGGACTGGCTCGCTACAGGCTACATCTAACAAATAAAAATAGATAACAAGATTTTATCCGTTTGTATATTTTGACCGGTTGTTTACAAAATTGGCGTTTTGCCTACTTCTAGATTATTTCACAAGTAAGCAATATATCTAGTTTCAGTACAAACTTAGGTTATCTGATAGATTTCTCAGCAGTTTTTTTTTATCTTTTCATATAGAAACTAATACTTTGTTAATTCAACAATTTAAAAAAAAAAACATGCGAAATTAATTATATCACAAGAAGAAATACAATCAAACTCTAACCATAATGGAGTAATCAGAAACGCATTGCTACCTTACAAATATTATAAGTGCGAAAGTTTAGATAGACGGATGGATGTTTGTCACCACGTATCTCCACAACGGGTCAACGGATCTCGCTAAAATTTATTATAGATGTAGTATAGTCTGGAAGAACACGTAGGCTACTATTTTTTTTTTAATTTCGCGCGTTTAAGGACGCGGGCGATAGCTAGCGTTTGAATAAAATTTACTAGAGCGTGTAGAAGTTTATAGGGCAGCTGGATGGCGCCGCTGTGACCCTGAGAGGACCGC
>LD688974.1:330692-348558 GCA_003118335.3 Papilio memnon | reverse complement strand
CTTAGGCAACAAAGAAGTGTTAGTTTACGCTTTATTATATTAGTATAGATATAGATATTATGTACGCGGACGGAATCGCGGGCGAACGCTAGTAGATTATAAACATTAAAATATTACACACCAAAGTATGTGAATAACATTGTCAGTGTCATGAACATAATAAAAGGGTTGTTAAGTGGCTTTTATATGTTTTTAATACAAGGTTAAGAGTTAACGAGTGGTCGTACATCACAGGTCAGGGCACCCTGACACCCTCGGCCTTCAGTTCAAAGGTGGGAGGATGGTAACGATGACTGATATCTGTCTTCCGCGACAACTAACCTCAGACACTTTAGAATGTTCTCGAACTTCCTATATGTAGACAAATGATCATCTTCTTCACCGTAATTGGAAACGATGCAATTAAGATGCATGGCAATAAAAGGTGATCGTATTCTCGATGTAAAGTTGTTGGAAACATGATTTATCTTTTGGGATTCTCGAATATAAGACCATAAGAAAAGGTTGCATTTTACCAAAATAAAATAGTAGCGCTGTAGGTACATTCTCTGTACCTTATAAATAAATTAATTTTGAATCAAATAACTCGGCTTCTGTGAGAACGTTATTCTCCTTACAAAGTACAGGCGACTTTCAACAAACAAGCCGAGGGTCCGCGGACAGGGCCGCAGTAATTCTGTTGAGTGGACATCCAACAAAGTAAGAAAGGGCAGCTAAAACTCTCCCCTCGCTTCCACCCTGTCCAATACATACATACAGGTACTACATTTAAATTAGGATACATAATGCACTCTTTTAAAATTGAGATTTTTATATCTTTATCTATACAATAACAATCGACAATCGCACAACGGTTGTGCGATTGTCGATTGTTTCGCAGCCAATTCAACTGTTTAGTTGTACAACTAAAATTTGAGTAGTGTGCGCACCTCCATATAAGCTCAAAATAATGAAAGCGAGAATAAACAGTTGTGCGATAGTTTAGTCGCAGTGCGCACGGTCTTACAATCGTATTCAAAGGTCGAAATAGACATAGAAACCTTGGCTTTAAAGAAACCTTTTCTTGTGATATGTTAGATGCCTCTTGGAATAATTAACCGTGCAATTATTAAAGAGCAAATCATTAATCGATTCATTTATGTGACTCGGTAATGAAAACAAGTAAATAAATCAAAAAGCATCGTTGATAAACTCGTTGATTAAATGATAAATTGTAAATTAAAACAGTAATTGTAAATATGAAATTGCATGATATTCAAAAGGATTTACTATTCAGAGATAATTACGATGGGTCTGTTGAATACGTAATAATCGAATTTATTGGCATATTAAAGTGCGGTACTCGGAGGACCTGCCGAATGACGTCACAGTACGTGTCCTGCATATGAAATGCGCATCCACTAATTGGTAATGGGGTAGGCAGCGCTCCCTGACGTCGGTGGAAGGGACACCCTTCTATCAGCTTACGTTTGTTATGCGTGATTATCTCAATGCTTTAATTTGAGTTCGATTGAAGCTTCAAATAGTGTTTAATTGATTCTTTTTCATCAAAAAAGGTGTACTTAATTCGATTGCTAGGAAAAATATAACAAAGGTTTTCATTTTTCTATTTCATTATAATTCTAAGAATACGATATTGGTTAAGGTTACCAAAACCAAGTACCGAGAAACAAGTTAATTTAGTATCGAACCAACAAAAACTCTCACGATACAGTGTCCTGGCAACGACATAAAATATTTTTTTCCCAAAGCTCCGCACGTCCATCATGAACCGATTTAAATGACATCTAGAATTACATCAATTCCGATCTAATAAAAGACTCAATTTCACAGGATCATACAATACTTAGACAGGGACAAAAGTAAAGAAAACAAACAAATTATTAAACAGCTAGAGAATAGACGAGGCTTCATCCTTCGCAGACATAGCTAAAAAATCCAGTTAGAATAAAAAGGTACCAATTAAAAGGATTTTCGCATACCAAATCCGGTTTCCCGTCGACCTTTCAATAGCCCCCCGTGCGGAGTTCGGGCGGCGCATTCCCACAGGAGCTTCCTAATGCCGCACACATGCGCGGAGACAAATGCTGCTTGCGCGGATACCCACCGAACCTGATCCCAGACGATTCCGGCCGCTCCCGTAAGGACCTGGCCCTCAATGCCGGCCGCCTGCCTATAGTGCTGTACTCGTGCGCGATCACTTATCGATAGAGTAACACGATGCAACATCGATAATAATCTATAGATTAATTTAAAGACGTAAAAAAAACGAGCAAAGACGAAAAAATGCTAATATCAATTATACTAAGTTTAGAAAGACCTTAATTGCCCACATATCTACAGACTATGCGAACGATGTAAAAAAATATGTTGAACAATGTATATTGTTGAAAATTACGTCAAGCAGAAAAAAGCCATTCATGAAATAATTTTACGTCCATCGTGTTAGAGACGTAGTAACGTTTACGACTGTTTAAATTAACGCACAAACATCGTTTGAACTGCGCAGATTATATTCGCAGAGATAAAAAGTAATGGAACGTTTGCGCACCCGGCACGTTAGCGAATACAATAAAAAAAGATGTACGCAAAAAGGTTACGAACAAATTATTCTATTATCGAACAACAAACAAATTGTTATGGGCACCACGAGGCGTGATCCGTGAATTCACATCGAGACATGTCGGGCCACGCTCGACGCTCAATTACAGCAAAAACCAGATTGACTTGAAAAATGCTCGTAAAACCATGAGTTATTATACAGTTTAACAGAGCGTGTCGCGCTCGCCTAAATTGATAAATCACGTACGTTGCAATTTATCGAGCATTTTGAGAAAGATATCGCGATCTAGAATGTGGCTGCGCGGCTCGGCACGCTTTCATCTAACAACTTACGAGTTAACTAACATAGTTTAAAGTAGACGAATATTAAGATAATATTATCTTTAAATTCGCCTTCTTTAAAACGATAGTCAAGTTGTTAGAACTAAAGTCCTGCTTTTTAAATTCTTACTGGTGCCAATTTGGAGCAATATGACAGATTGGTCATTGTTGTCAATTTCAAATTTTCTTCCTTTTTACTACTTCTACGTCCTTCTTTAATTTAAATATTTTGCACTTCAATTTTAATTTCAAACATCGATACGCAGCACTGCACATCCCTAAACTTGGTGAATTGTTTCGTTAGAAGTGATTTTGAATAGAAGCGTGCCGGCGGTGTGGCGTGGCGTGGCGTCCTTGGACAAATCCCTATGGTCATAAAAAACGTTATTTGCTTGTCTAAGTTACTGCGCGATTCTTAAACGAGAATTAAATCGACATACAGCTGTTTCCGAAACACGATGTTTTGTTGTGTCCATTTGAGACATTTTCGACAGGAGACTAATTTAAATAGAATAACTAACACATTTACTGATGTAATCTTATGTGACATTGGAATAAGTTAATATTATTTCTTATTACATATAGTATTACAATGTTTAATGGCCAGAAGAATTTCACGCAATAGCTCAATCATGAAAAATAAACTTTTTATTTAATTTTCTTAAAAGTTTTTCTATTGTGTACTATCGTTATCAACCCATATTCCTTATGTAACACTCTTTAAAGATGTAATATATTATAGGGTTTGTTTATAACACATAATAAGGCAAAAAAAAAGTAAACATAAAAAAGGACGTAAACAGGAATTAATTTGTCTTCAGCAGATTAATAGATTGGTTATGCAAGTGTGTTCGATGACCTCATTTCTCGGGGTTGTTTTTCTAGGGCAAGGGCTGCGGGGTAGCGCGGGCTCGGGGTGGTTGGCGGGTTGAATCTCGAAGCGTTTCCTTGTATTTAATAATGATGGATGTGTTTTTGTTAGATTTATTGTGCCTTTGATTAATTGTTGAAGGTTAATACTACCATGATAAGCATTATTCGTTGTGTTTTTGTTCGAAAACCATTGTAATTCAGTATTCTCGTACTTTATTATAGAACTGCTGTCGCCCGCGATGCCGTCCGAGCGGAAATAAAAAAAACTTAGTACCTTATGTGTTGTTTCAGACTATGTTCTACATACGTTTGTGCCAAATAACTTCTAAATATTTTATTTTTATAATTCCGCGTAGACGGAATCGTAGAGCTAGTAAATTCATATTTACTTATCTAAATATTGCTTCAGTTATGTACTAAAGGACTAAAGTGAAAAATCTTTAATAAAGTTTAGGCACCATGGCCGGTAAATAAGGGCTTAGTGCTAGCAGACCGTCTTGTCTTATTTCCGCCCCTCGCGTCGTCGACGGTGTAATAATAGGTCGCGAGGGCGCAAGGGCCCGCTTGGGGAAGGTCAGCGCGACCAGCTTTGACAACAAAGATTATCCCTAAGCGTTCATTAAAGTTAGTAATATCGCTTAAATCAACTTTTATAATCGTTAATAATTCATTTGCTGGGCATTTAGTGACTTGTTTGTATGTGTTCTAATATAAATAGCAATCGACCTTGGCCATACGTATACACTTTAACGATTATCGAATCCGACAACTAAATTTGGGCAAGACATTTTAACAACAAACACAAAATAGTTTGGAAAATGCCGCACTTAGTGATGTTTACGATAACGCGTCAAAACGATACAAAAAAATTATTTTATGTATTGTGTTCGCACATTTGTAGTGTTAATGGGTTGTGCTTACTGTATGGTGTTATCCATGGGCTATACGGCCTCTTACGGCAGAATACTGAGACGAATCTTAAACACTGCGCGTCGTAAACAGCGTAAATCTGGCCGGCGCCATTTTTTTATTAAATGTAAGACGCTATTACATGTTTAAATGTCGTTTGAGTATTCGACCGTTAGGCTTTCACCGCGTGCGAATGATGTCATCACGAACACCAGATGGGGCCCCCGGCGGTACGTGGTGGCACTTATCACTTATGTTTCCGGTTAAATCTAGCCAAAAGTGACCGCGGGGGGCGCGATATGCCGAACTCGTCTTGGCAACGACTTCCCGGAACCATTCGGGCTCGGCCTTAGGGATTTTTATTGAAATTAATTACTTACACGTGTTAGCTATCTGTATTAGTTCTCTTCTAGACTATATAATACAAAAGTGAAATAATTTAGAATGAACTAAAAAATTTTAAATGATTTTGTAGCAGAAAGTGACAAATGAAACTACATAAGTGAGAAGACAAGTCCGTATTCGTTTGTCCAGCTATCTGTACCGCGCACCGTGTAAACCTACCCTAAGTTGCTGCGAAATCGTTTCTCTTGTGCAGTCATGTTGAATGACAGCTGCACTAACGGCAAAGAGGTGTCAAAGACCATTTATCTTCACCAACCAACTGACCTAGTTAATTAAAAAGCAATACGCCTGTTTAGTTTTTGCATGTCGGACGAGGGTTTAATTATATACCAAAACAAACCAATGTTTGTGAGTTACTAGGTCTTTTAAATCATTAATAACATGTTGTGGCACTTTACTAAATAAAAATCTTTTGGAGTAAGAAATTATCATCTACAGAAAAATTATTATAGTAAAACGCTAGGTTTATTTCATAGCCACAAACGATGTTATCTACATGTGAAAATACAAGTTTTAACACATTGCCAACTGAATAGGATATGTATGTTGATATAAAATGCGATAACATTAGCACATACGTGACACTACAATGTCAATTTGTTAGAATTAGATCATCGGACAATAGTAGCAGAGCGTCCGACAGTTTGATATCAGCAGTTGATACTAGACTGACCCAGACTCCGCGGAACCGATACTTTTTATCCCAGCTCGTAGCTACAGCGCGCTCGTGCCTCGTTTTGTACACGTCATTAGTACATCTGGACGTGTCAGTATGAGTTCAAATACTCTGCTACTAATGTAAAGTTCGTGGGAAAAACTTTGCTTTACGGCAAGTCAACATTGTCATACCACATGCGTGGTAGATGACCAGTTCCGTTGATTGGTCAACGAATAATTGCAAGAGCGAGCCGTGCAAAGGATCGCAGTAAAATGCGCGCGTCGCTCGGGCCCCTGACCTTGCGGCGCACGCGTTAGCCCCCCGCGCCGCACCGCACCTCGCCGCTTCGATTTTCAACCGACGAACTATTGCCGAAAGGACTTTGGCCCTTTCAAACTACGTTCTACTCTAACAAGGTTGTCACAAACAAGATAGCGTGCGAAAATGTGCAAAACATGTTATCGTAAACCACATACATAAGGTAAAATGTCATATTACATCTTATTTATAAGAAAACCAATGAAACCGTTATATAACAAAGATATTTAACATTTTTAATATAATTATTACCATATGTTGGAATGCATTTATTTTCTTAAATGTGCAAGCCCTAGGCTGCAGTACATTCGCCTGTGACCTATAGCAAAGAGTTCTGAACAGTCGAGGGGTGCGTTTACCTCGTCCCGCGCACCTCCGCACACCCCTTAATATACTCGTATACAATTTGATTTCTCGTTTTTCTAATTGGACAGTATATTTATAGATTCATTCATACTTTGTTATTGTTTGTGATTTGTTATTTCTCGAACTAATTTTTGCGCAATTAACGATAATAGTAAGTTCAACATACACTGGCGTTTTATAAACAAAATAATTACAATTCTAAATATGGTATCTCCGAATTGGTTCCCTTTACGAAACATATGACAATGGCTAAACCTACAGCGATAATACAGAAACCAATCAAGCGTGGACCAAAATGTGTTCTCAACGAATCACGCCTTGAACTGAAACTATACATATTCCATTGGAATACAAGAAATTGTAAAATTTCCATATGAGTAATTTACACAGACAGTCAAAATATATCAGGACATATAATTTGTCCGACACTCGTAACTTTTGGAGGCGAATTAAATTTCAAAGCACGCAACGGAACTTGCCATTAGCACAGTACTAGTTGAATATTAAGACATTACATCCTTCGTGTTAGAATATCATTCGAAATTTTCTTTCGAGAAGATCAGGGAACAAACAAAGCATACCCTTTAGGAATACTCAACAATTAAATAACCAAAATGTAAGTAATAAACTAATATTAATAATCTAAAAAGCATCTAAAGTTACTAACAAATTATAGGACAACCTCAAATACATAAAATTTACAAAAGAAATTTTACAATTCTATAAAAGATCCAATCTTCTTTAACCCTTCCGATCCTAATCCGGCGTATTACAGACGATCTAAACGTTGTATTGCCCTAAACACGTTCGAGAAACGCTGTGTGCAATATTACACAAATATCGTCCGCCATTTACTTAGAATTCACAGCGTTTTCCTAAGGCTTTGGCGGTCTGCCCAGCCCGCCGGCCGGCCGGGAACATCTTACAATATTAATTGTACGACCAAATAATCCCGGTCATGATCCTTCGAAAGCCTTCGATATCGTTAAGCTTAGGTCACAATGAATAGGCGAAATACCAGATCTAGGTACAAAAAAAATCGCTTGCTTAACAAAGAATATCCTATAGAATGGTAACTCATAGATCACGTGCCTATGTTTTTTGGCGAAAAAGAACACGTTTACAATTCCAACGCCTAATAAGGTTTAAAAAACGTGAGAGAGTAGATAATGTTAGGTAAACAAGCAAGGATGACCTTCGGGTTTAAACGTTGTGAAATATCCTAACACGTAAGTCAGCAAAAAGTATAAAATCTAGCACAAATCGTGAGAACCGTGGCGAGATAGAGCGCATGACTAGCACGCGAGCCAGTCACTGGTTAGGTTTTTTTCCACGAACGTTAGTTTTATCTAGGCGCGGATCTAGGCAAGGAGGATTTATGGTCAGGCGCGTAGGCACGTCTAACATGTACTGTCGCCTTGGTACGCGGTTGTCCAGTTACGGAAAAATTGCCTTGCACCTCGCAATTTAAACTACGCTGCCTGTTAAACAATACGAGTTCAACGCATGTTTTTATCAAATTAGAAATTTCATTACCCTGTAGTATTTTCAAGGCGTATAAGAATTTTACACGAATGTCGCTTCGAAGTTGTAGCACCGCGAACGACATCGACTGTACATGTAGAGGTCGTTAAAGCAGGCGCAGTCGCGATGGAAGACTGATGGGCTAGTGATGAGATTGGTTCATTGGTTATGCGTGATTGGGAAGTGCTCATTACGTAAACATGAGCGTCTCTCCGATGACTATATTGAGTCAACGCCACGCCCCGCTTCAGGATCAAAATGAATTAAATTATTTACAATGGATTTACGATAAAAATAGACTGATGTTTAAATCAAATTTCGAGTGAGGTAATTCAGAAGGATGAGAATTTTCACAATAATGTATTCAGGAGAGTGATGTAACAAAATTAATAACAAAACAAGCATAAAGGGAACATATGAAAGTATACAAAGTTCTGAATTGTGCGTGTTGTCGACTGAAAGTCGTCTTGCGTTCACATCGGGAACAGTTACGTAGACAGTAAAGTTGTAAGGATTTATTGCGGACTATCAAAGTTCCGCTAACGACATGCCATAACAAGGACCAGTTAATATAAGTAAATCGGTAAAAGACGTTTTATATAGGCCATTTTGATTAGTAACGACATTACAAACCATTTGGTCCTTCGAAGAAAATTTTTCGTTGATACTTATAATATAATTATAACCGTCAGTTTTCACTGCCGTATCACATATTACATCTGTTTCAACTAGCGCAACATCTTAAAGATCCTTAGCCTATCCATAGAAGGATCCACAATTTTGTATGACAGATTTAAGGGTTAAAGGGATTACTTTAGGACCAGTTGTAGCCTAATTAGTTTGATTGTGAAGTATGAAGTGTCTATAAGTTACTCGTATTTGTTTTTTTAATTACTAGTAGCAGCTAGCGGCTAATACCTGGTTGATATAATTCCAGCGTGTAGTGGCGAGTGCGTAATCCGATGCCGTTTGATATTGTCAGTGGGTGAGCTCAGCAGTGAACGGTCGGCGCGATTAACTGAATAATTCAGACTAGTGTGGGACAATCCGTGTGCTTCATATGTATTAAACATCAACCAATGTCCACCACAATTGATCCTTAATTTATTTGTTTTTTAATTACCTTTATCTATATCTAAAACATTCTTCGGTAACGTTACGCTGTAATCAGAATTCATCGCTAATCGACAGAGAAGTCATAGCGGAAAAACTATTTAATAACTGTAATTAAATAGTACTACAGTTTCGGTCTCTTCTTGTAATAAATAAGTTGATTAGTTAGGTTAAGTTCGGCATTTGATGTGCTTTTATTATTGGTCTTTTTATTTTTCCGTTTTAGTGGTATTCTTGTTATGTTTATGTCATCGAAACACCGTTTATAGCTAGATCTGAGTTAGAACATAACTGTTATATTCTATTTTATTGTGTTCATCCCTTGTATACCTTCGATAAAACGCTGAAATTAACAGGGGAACAACAAATTTTATACATGTCGGCTTTTACTCTACATTTTCAGTTATTTTGTAAATATTATGAGATAATACCAATTCGTATTAAACATATGGATAGCTAATGTTATCTATACTAATATAATAAAGCGTAAACACACACGTCTTTGTTGCCTTAGATGTCAGCAATTACAGCATATTTTTGAATAATTCTCTTTAAAAAAAGCCCTACACTTACGTAACATTTTAGGCTGTATATTTTCACGCCATTAAATATTTTGATAAAACCCTAATGTAGGAAAGAGACCATAAGTTGCTGCCAACATCAAGGAAGCAATATTGCCATGGTTTGTCATCATGTCATGTCATTTTGACATTTGCAATTAATAATTTGACAAATGTAGGTAAACAATGAAATAAAGTTTTTATAATTTCACGCGGACGAAGCCGCATGGGAACAGCTAGTTTAATTATATGAGAAAGATTAACCTACCAGATGTTTCTCGAGTTTTAGTGATAAATCTACAGTTTGTCAGTGTGCAGTTGTAAACCAGCGAACTGAACAGTTCAGGTCACTTACACTTTACCTACAGGTCCTCGTTTTTAGTTGATTTACCTTACTTTGGATTGGAGAAACTAGGCTTGGAATGGTTCCATCTAAAAGGTTAACGTAACCTCTAGGTATTGTAAATTAAATGAACTCTATAGAGTTTAAAAGACATAATAGATTGGTCTTTTCAGTACCATTGTGAAGTTCAAGGGCTCGAAGTTAACTTTACGGAATATTACAAAAGTTTAACACTTGAGGCTGTAAAATCGATCGTATCCACGAAAGAATTACCCCCTCATTTAAAGGGAGAAAGGTCAGGGATTATTCAACCCCTATTTATACTTTTGTAAATTGCAAAAAGAAATCGCAAAGTTTACAAATAACTTATCTCGGAGCGCGTGGGTTCTATACATACTTAATCCAGACATTTATACTCACGACCCGACCTTTATGGGATAGACAGAGAAAAATACCTAAATATATTAGTTTAAAATTTTTAATTCCAGTAAAAGCTAGAATTTAAGAAGTTATTGAGTTTTTTGTTTAATATTTCCTATATAAAAAATTAACGCAAGTATTTCTTTTATGCGAATATCTGCTAGTGTCCTTTGTTTTCTTTAATTAAAATTAACTTCCCTTGCCGGATAAATAAGACAATGTTTCGGGATTCCAAGGTGCCCTATTTGACTTTCAACATTTATTTGTGTCGCGAAAGTATTTTTGTGTCGAGATATAGACAAATCTAATTTATTTTCTATAAATAGAATTGCGAGATTGCTTCCCATCTCGGTAAGATAAGAACTTTAACAGGTAGAGAGATTTTATTTCTGTATTTTGTTTTCACAATTCTCTGTGTTTATTGGTAAAGTTTTATTACGTGACATGCTAAAAACTGTCTTTTATTATTTACTTTCCGTAAATCATTCTATTACAAATGTCAAAATTCAAATGCACGAATGACAACAAAAGCCCTTGCTATTGGCTAAGACATTAAGTAACCTAGGCAACCTTTCTTCTTTGCTGCTATTGGCTTTTAGTTTTTTTCCCTTTCTCGCATAGCATTTGCAATGTATTCGCTTCCTAAGTTTAATATCGTAATAATTAAGAATGTTAAATAAAATGTCTGGGGTAAAAGTTATTTTAATAGAATATCCACGGAAACATTTCGCTGGGGTACGTGGCCCTCCAGGCGGTATCAGCATATTAAAGAACAAGGATATCGTGATAACATTTGTTCTGAGAAGTTTAACATTTATATTACTTTGTCCTCGGGCTACAAATTCTTAGATGAGTAGTTTATTAATGTATGTATTATGTAATAACTTTAATTCGCATTCCTCGTTACTGCGATATTAAGAATATTGCAAGAAATCATCATTTCGTCGTAACAATCAGTCAATCGTTAAAACTTTAATAGATTTAATAGATTAATTTTGAGTTTAAGCTCGCCCTTATAAAACGTTGTTCCATTTTTAAATGTCATTTCAGAATTCGGCCAATAAAATACCTAAAAGTTACATCCATTATCCTTGTTATCGACTAAGAAGGTTATCAATTCGTCCGTATTTTTTCTAAATTACGCATAGATTTTCAATTGATAAACGGGTTTCCAATGACGGATTAATTGTAAAATATATCATGGATTTCTGTCGTTTTATAGAAAAAATGCTGCACCAGCAGGTAACTAAATTTCGGAAACAATCGAATAACCATAACTGGGTCCAAACCGCGTGTTACTCTGCAGTATTTCCTAGAAGCTGCTCACTTATAGCGCCTTACAAAAGACCTATTGTAGTTCCCTACTCAAATAACCTGCCTATTTCTCTATAAATCATAGACCCTTTAATATCATACGATATACGTTGTACAGTCGGGGATTCCGCGGTGTTCCACTAACAGAAACTTAGTGACCTGTAAAAAGGCAAACTCCGTCTCTTCTTACAAATATCCAATTAGACAGCAGTAAGCTTGTTATAATTTTGTAAAATGTTTTATAGCATGTCACTAGAAGGATGTGAGGTGGCGTGCTAAAGTTGAAAACTAAGGTGGTACCTTTCAGTGAAGTTGCCTGTCAAAGGGATGGAGTCTATAATTTTTCTTTAATGTCTTTGATCAAAAATATTGTTCTTAATAATAAAACACTAGCTGTTGCTCGCGACTTCGCCCGCATGAAATTAAAAAATATAGCCTATGTTACTCGCAGATAAATTACTTTTCTAACGGTGAAAGAATTTTAAAAATCAGCCCAGTAGTTTTTGAGTTATTTCAATACATACAAAAATACAAATCTTTCCTCTTTATAATATTAGTATAGATCACTTCACTATTTTCAATTGCCACGGAAGACCAACTTACGTGCTGAGTGGCTTTTTAAATAAATAAATAAGGCAAACTATATGATAATAATAAAAAGCAAAACTATTGGTTGTTCCGCGTCGTCAGGTACAAAACCTTGTAGCTTTTAAAGTGGTAGACCGCTAGATTCCTGGACTGTACATTTATCGCCAAATTTATTTGTAACACGTGTAGGAACATTCTTGTCTCTATTCTTTTGAAATAAAATAAGAGGGACAGTAATATAATAGACAGGTTACAGTCGAGTTAGTAAATTAAGTTTTGAGAGTTTTAAAGAATTAAAGCAGAATTCACTGAAACCAGTGCATTATAAAAGGAGTCTAATAGAAATGGGAATCTCCGTTTTACTGTAAATGTCATTTAAGTTAGGAGTTCTTATTGGTAGCTCTATGTTGTTCACTAAACCACTTTCAATTGAAATAGAATAAAAGCAAGGTTTCCAAGGTCGGTCCTCGGTATCGTATCGGATCGGTGGCTTCAAGGTCTATAGTTCCCTCCTCTATTGAATCTATGAACTACCCAACACCTGCGACTTTGTCCACGTCGAGGACGGATTTTCAAAAGTGCAAAAAGGTACTTATTTTTTAATTGTCAATTTATCTGCAGAGATGGGTATTTAAACGTTCTATATAGCAAAAACTTTCAGTCATCAAATGAATTTTACAGGAAATTAAATTCCAGGCCTCATATTAATTGGACGGTTAAATATTAATAATAAAAACAAAGTTTATTACGCAGCAAGGATTTAGAGAACAACGCGCCTCGTTAGGAAGATATAATCATAATAATATAACGAAACACAAACGAGTTTTGTGTTGAACACCATCCATTGCTGTTCGCGCGTGTTGTCTCCCCGCCCCGTCCCGCCCCGCCCGGCGCACACACAACCTCTGATTCACTAACATCAACGAATTAAATTGACTTCAAGGCAATACGAAGGACTTCAAATATTTACTACGTTATTACACGCTCGTTGTTTTGTTATTTCTACTACGGCTACACATTTACTCATACTCTACATCGAAGCGTACTCAAGTTATTGTCGTTTTACAAACAAAAAATAATTCCTACATTTTTTAGTAATATCTAATAGGAATGTATAGGAAAAATTAAGGAATGGGATGAGATAAACAAACGTGAACAAACGTCGATTCCTCGCTGCGGCGTCCCCGGCGACCTACAACCACAACCAAACTTACTTGTCGAGCCACAAACACGTATATAGAACCTCCGTAGTTTGTGCCGGTGTTTGACCTGCAGCGCGAGAGAGGCGCATGCGTCGGCCGCTGTAAACAGAGCCGCGAGCCGGCCCGGGCCACGTGGTGCCCGGGAGAACCTGGTACACGCACCGTCAACTGCCGCCGCGGTCACTCCCAGCACCAACACTTGTAGCAATATGAGCGCCATAAAAACAAAATCATTTGCACTGCACGCTGTATCGTCGACTAGCGGGCTGCGAGAACACGAGCGGCGCAGCCCGCTCCCACCGGCGCACTGACGGCGCGGCGTGACGGCATCGCGCGGAGTGCGGGCGGTCGAGGGGCCCGTAGGCACGCACCGCAACCCGCGATCACTCGATGTCGAGCTAACTAATCGACTACTCATTAAAAGCCTTCATACCAATCTCTCTATTTGTTGTTTTTGGCAATCCTTAATTTTCCTTGCAATTTACTCGAGATGTGCCACAAGGAAAGTTATTACTTACAAGAATAAATACTGGTTAAGTTTGCCCGGTGGATTAATTGCGAAGGTATAGTTATCAATTTCAATAAGTTGTTTGATGCATTTAAATCTTTCGTTGATTTTGGACGTAGAAGAGTTCACACATGATTTATGACTGCGGTTAAGATATGCATTATTTAATTACTTAAATTTTCGTATATATTTAGTACTTCTACATCTACTACATCTAATTTCTCGAAACTTTATGGCAATTTATTTATTCAAAACAATTACTAATTGTAATATCGATACATAATATCGAAAGCGCGTCACTCGGTGCGGCCATGCTGCGCCCGCCCCGCGCGCCCGCCCCCGCACGCGCCCTTCCCGATCCTTGTCCATTCAACGCATTTTCTGTCATAAGCAAATCGATAATCGCATTATACTTCCGCTTTCAAGCACGCGCGTTGCATCCAAACTATGTCACGAGGTACATCGATCGCTTTCCACTGATTTTTTTGTTCGAACCGAGTGATATGCAGCGTTGTATATGTAAACAATTATATTCAATCAACACGAAGAATTGGTAAAGAATAAAAGTTTTGTCATTGACTACTTTGACAACTTCCAGCTGATTGATTAAAAAGTTTAATGTCAGTGGACTAGAAGTGGATGGGAGTAATTAGTGTGTTAATATTTTTTTTATTATTATTAAAGAAGAATACTTAGCAATATTAAAAGTTAAAACTTGACACATACATCCTAGACATAGAATTATAATAAATTGTTAGTAAAAAAAAAATCGTAAATTTCATAACACACTAAAATTAAATAATTGATATTGTAAAGGTGAAACAATAATATTCCTGTATAGTTGTGCGGTTGTGCGGTTGTGTGGCTGTATGTTGTAGGTGCGTTGTGCGTTGTGCGGCTAACGCGCGGCGCGTAGGGGTAGGTCAGGGCGACTGCAGCGCCGGTGACGCACGCCGCACGGCGCGGCGCAGCGCAGCACTATTACAGCATTATGTGGACAAATATAAATATAATTAATTATCTTACTAATATTCTTGTAGACAAATACTATTCAATTTACAGAAAATTTGTAATAAATAAATTTGTAGTAAGCAAGTGTTGTGATGTCTCGTCAAGAAGCGAAACGGACACCGGCGATCAGGTCCTGGTAAAAATGGTCAATGCCAAAGAGGAGGAAATAAAAGTTGATAGAATTAAGAACATCATCAAGACCATATACGTGGCAGTTGTGCAACCCATGATCCTTTATGCCGCCAGCGTCTGGGCACCAGCAGCCTAGAGGAAGGGGACTTTAAGGTTGTTGAACCGGGTGCATCGGGGCTTCGCGCAGAAAATTGTCAGGGCGTATCGGACCGCGTCCCTGAACTCAGTCTTAGCACTTGCTGGGTTGCTTCCTCTGGACCTTCGGGTCCATGAAGCGGCCCTTCTTACGAAGTAAAAAAGGGTCATACCCAGCAAGTGCTAGGAGGTTTGGAGCTAGAATGACCGATCCGGTACGCCCAGACTCTGCGCCCCGCTCGTCTGGAGGGACTGAAGTTCGACCTCAAGGTGACAAAGGGGCCTAGCGAGCTGTCGTCGATGTAAATATTTACACCCATAACAGCAAAATTGAAGGTAAGGTCGGCGCGGCGTTATCCGTTTGGGATAGCGCCTCGGAGATTTTCTGGAAGAACTTTTCTAGAATAAACAAGTCGATAATGAATGCAATTCTAAAGATAGTGATCTAACAAGCGTTACGTAATCGTAGATGACGCCAGTGGCTCGGCCGGTGCAATTGCCGGGGGCAGGGGTCAATGAGAAAGCAGCAATGTATATCGCGCCGCGGGACATTCTCACGTGTGACGTAATGACGTAACCCATACCTCGTCTGCCTAGGAAATGCAGACGGACAAGTTATTGACCCTGTGGGTATAAGTAAAACTATATCATAATTGTTCACTAGCGCTCTCTATCAATCAAAGTGTCACAAGATTTTTTTCTTACAGTAGTTTTTATGTCATTCTCTAAGTTCATGTAGGTTTTACATAGCTAGACATCCTTGGTAATAATTTTTAATAATAATTGAATACTTGGTATATAAATGGCTGAACAAAACATTGTTAACTTACAAGCTGAACTAGACAGCCAATCATGTCCGTCTAACGATTCATTTCGATTAATCAAAATATCAAATCAATGTCAAATAAGTTGATGACAAACAGTGCAAGTCTAAACAATGTCGGCGCGATCAAGGAATATTTCCCGCGAATTAATAAACTCCGGTCATGGCGCCGGCGCGGCGCTGCACCCATCGATCTTACAATCAATTGATAATTATTGGTTAAAAAAACACTAATTAATAATTACGAAGGTAATATCGTCCCCGATTCAATAACTGTGTTTACTTGGTAAACTGACCCTTGCATGTTCTCGAGTTACACAAAACGTGGACGAAATAAACTCGATACTCTGCGCCGCCAGCGAAATACGCTGTTTAAATACACACGTGCTGGAAAATTCCGTGATTATAAAATAAAATAGGTCAACAAAACTGTTGTGAAATAAATGCTGTCTCCCGCGACTCCGTCCGCGGGAGTTAAGAAAAAACTCAATTAGTAACTACTTCAGTAGCCTACGTGTCATCTCAGACTATGTTTCTATACCAAATCACAGAGAGATCCGTTGTTTCCTAACGATACGTAGTGACAAACATCCATCCAAACTTTTGCATGTATAATATTAGTATATGTTTATATTTTAACTCTTATAACATCTTCATAACTTCAAAGACAGGATAGGATATGTTGTTTCTTAACCCTCTGTCCAGGTAAATTGCTCTGGCTAATATCAATTTATGAAATAAACATACAAGATAACGGTGCATAATATTAATTTTACAAAGAAATAAACAAGCTTGACAAAATGCGTGGATATAACGTTTGCTGACGCTATTGTGCGGACACAAGTAACAATCTTTATGATACAATCTCGTTTACTTTTTAATAAATGTAGACAAGCGAATGATATTAAAGGAATCCCTATACGCCGGCGTTCAAGTACGACGCGGTTGGGCGCAGGACACAAAGGCGCGCCAATCACAAATAACATAGTCTCATGAGCCTATTGTTCCCAATTTATTATAATAATAAAAAAACTGACAAGTCGTTAAGTTAAGCTATGCTAACTACTCGTATGTGTCTACAGGAATTATTGGTATTTCGAAGTTTTTTGTCCATTTTATATTTTTGATCTTGATTTGATCTAGGGTGCAGCTGCCCTCCCTGGCGATGCCTATGTGAAGTATAAACATTATCAATAAATTCTTTATCAAATATTTTCTTTAAATCGTCATCATCATTATCACCAAGCTCACTATACGTCCCCACTGAGGGGCTCGGAGCCTACCGAGCCTATAGTAAGGGTGACTAGGCCTTAGTCAACCTCGCTGGCCCACTGCGTTCACTCTTCGTCGATATGTGCAGGTTACATCACGATGTTTTCCTTCACCGTGAGAACGTCGGGTACATTATGTTACATATGAAATTCGAAAATCACATTGATCCATGGCGGGATTCGAACCCAGGACCTGTAGATTACAAGTCAAGTGCAAGAGCCAAGACGCTCCATCCATTTTTTAAATATAATGACAAAAATGCCAAATATATGTGTATTTAAAACTAACGACTTGCTATCGACCATACTCATGAATTTAGGCTTATCAACAGTTAATTAAGTTAGGAAATATCTGCAAATTATGTCTGTAATAGCGGTCGTTTCGCCATTTTGGCGTATTCCGGCCGCTTGCTTGCTCGTTTGTCACCTTAGAGCGCACACACTTGACTAAACTATCGCACGACTGTTGTGCGATTGTCGATTGTTTCGCAGCAAATTCAACTGTTTAGT
>LD688974.1:262629-325929 GCA_003118335.3 Papilio memnon | reverse complement strand
ATTAATATGCATGCCGGAATTTAGTTCCGTTTTTCTTCCCATCAATTTGTTATAAGAGGAAATCATCTTTGTCGGTGTCCCCTCCCTTATTGATTAAAGATAGGATGCTGAAGGCAGCGGTGGCTTCGCTATTGTGGTTAATTTATTTATAACAGTTGAGAAATTTACCTTCTTCTTATCTTCCTCTGTGGCGGGTTTAGTTTTGTCGCGACCCTCTGCGCCCTCCGCGCCCTCCTTGCGGTCACCTTTAGGCGACTTTGTCCTGTCACAAATTAAATATAATAAAAAACATATTAAACCACAAAATAATCAAGATAAAGTATGGTACCTTTCTTTAGTAGAGCTCTTTCTATCTCTTTGCTTCTCCCTCTCTCGCGACTCCTCTCGTTTTATTTCCTTTCTACCTTTATCTTCCTTTCGCGAATCTCTATCATCGCGAGACTCCTTATCCCTTTTCCCTGACTCTTCTCTTCTGTGATCACGACTCTCTCTATCATCTCTTCTATAATCTTTCTCATCTTTCCGCTCATCTCTTCTCGATTCTCTATCGTCTTTTTTAACCTTCTCATCCTTCCGTACTTCCTTGTCGTCTTTTCTCACATCCTTGTCATATTTCCTTCCTTCTTTATCGTCCTTTCTATATTCTCTATCGTCTTTGCGATGATCGGTGTGTTTGCGGTCATCTCTTTCACTCCTGTGTCTATCGTGCTTCTCGTCTCTTTCCTTCTCCTTGTACCTCTCCTTTTCTTTCTCGCGGCGTGTATCAGTGCGATCTTGACGTTCTTCTTTTCTGTACGAGAAATATTACGACTCTATTATCTAATTTTACTCATTACAACATTTATGCCTAATAAAATGAAATACATACATTTTGAATTTACAGAAAGAAAAACATTTTAGATATCTTTTGATGACCTTTCGTTTATCCTAAAGTTGATTAAACAAAATAATAATTTGTGACTAAAACACTCACCGCTGATCTTTGAACCTGTCTTTATTATGACTGGCGAAGGTGCTTCTAAGCAATCTGAAGGGGTCGTAGCCTGCGCCGTCTCCACCCTCGTCCTCGTGGCGTGTGTTGTCTCGAGGGGTGTCGCGGGGGGTGTCCCTGTGCGCGGCGGGCTGCGCGGGCTGCGCCGGCTGAGCGGGCTGCGCGGGGGGCACGGGCAGCACGCACGACGCCAGCCCGTCGCGCCTTCGCGGCCGCTCGCGCATATCGCGCTCCTCTCTAATATAGTAACAATAGAGATAGTGGCCAATGGAATTCGCCTAAATAGCGAAGCGACCGTCTATGGACATCCGCATTTGCACATGCATTACGACCTTTGTTACGAAGGAATGGAATACAATGACTGTGGTCACACCATGGTGGTTGAATGGCTGTATTGAGTGGGTGTGTTGTGTACCTGAGCTCGTCGTGTCGCGGATGCACGCCGAGCGCGCGCGCTAGCGCCTCCGCGCGCTGCCGGGGCGAAGTCGCGCGCGCCGCTCCTCGCGCCGCCCCACGTGCAACCCCACGCCCCGCGCGCACCACGCGCCCTCCTGATTTCACAATAATACATATGTCTAGATCTACTCTGAACCGGTTCCAGTCCAACTAACTTGAACTGTTGAGCTGCGGTCATAAACTAGATTAGCAGCTCACGGCTCACCGCTATGTTCTAAAACTGTATGTGGTTGCTATTTGCTCGCAGCTTGAAACACAAATCATAACTCTAACTCTATGCAGGTACAAATTAAGCTGGTCTATGAGCCGGATCACTGATCTACAGTACACATGTGAAGCTGATCTGCAGCTCATCAATTATCATAGAGTTACTTATGACACAGATAATATCTATCAATCGGAAAAACCTAATCAGAATAGGTAGAAACAATATATACCTTCGTGTTCTATGTCTTCTTCGAAGTCGAGAGCGTTGTAATCGACTTTTTCATGGCGTGGCTGGCGATCTGAATAAAAAAATTAAATGAAAGGTTTAGAAATAATTCAATTAATCAATCATTGTCTACCACAGAGGAATCTAGAGCAGTAGATATAAATAACTGACCATGCGTGGAGTCACACTCTCCTTCTTCTTTCTCCTGCTCCGGCGTGCCTGGCTCTCCGTCTGCATATAAAAAAGATTTTTATATTTATGTTAAGTTAACTACGATCAAATACTTTAGGCGAGATGTTGCTCACCATTAAGAGGCTTCTCTGCAGGCTTTTGTGGCTCGAGCGCTTCCCGCTCTGCCCTCTCCTGGTCCATGCGCTACAAATTCACACAACTATATTAAGACCATCGCACAAAGAGAGAGAGATGTGGTGTGTGTGGTGGGTTAGAGCGAAAGAGACAGTAAATTGTGGTGTGTTACTCCGTAAAAGCGTAAGTCAGCGACAGTCGTGGTGTATTAAGTAAGAGAAAATGAAAGGGTGGGTTACACTATGAGAACGAGAGAGTGAGAAGTGAAGTGTATTACACAGAGCAAAAGAGAATGAGAGTTGTGTTGTGTTACTCCATGAAAGCGAGAGTGAGAATTGTGGTGTGGTGTACCCCACGACATTGCGTGTTTGTATATTACCTCGTAGTCGGCTAGTTTGATGATCCTGCGCTGCGCCTGTCGCCAGTGCGGCGGCGTCACCGAGCGGGAGCGGGAGCGAGACCGCGACGGCGTGCGGTAACGCTGACACAACATATCGTCAGTTAAATAGAAAAATGACAGAATTCAAAATGTACACTTTTTAGAAGACCAGCATTCAAAGTTTTTAAAATTATTTAACCCTTAAATGCTGATGATGCATTTATACATCAGTCTTTTCTAACATTTGACTATTTTGAAAAATCATTTTTTAATCTATGTTACTTTTCCTAATAACCGTTCAATTTACTACCCGTTTCAATTTATGGTATTTAAAAAGAAAAAATCATGCATTTAAGGATTATATTATTTTTTCTCTTTAAAGTTTTACACAGAAGTATGACATAATTTTAAAAGTATTTAGATAATAATTAAGACGGCGCGGTTAATTTAGAAATAACCAAATTTTTCGATCGAAAAATGATTTTTTCTATTTAATCAGTAATACCATTCATTACTTGTACACTATTTCCACATTAAAATTGATATAACTCTTTAATAAATTCCCCTATAAACATTATTTCACGTAGTTACTAGTTGTACTCACGAAAACACCACGGCCCTTTATAATCCTGCCGCTTCTAGTATATGCATGGCGGTCGCGCTCCCGGTACCGCATCCTGCATCATCACATACTGTTTTACCCAAAAATCCTTCATAAATGTTAAAAATAACATTTCATACTATACACTTTAAAAAAACAGTTACAACTTACATTAAGAATTGACTAAAGCTGTGAAAGCAAGTTTTTAACTTAAACAATTGCATTTAAATAGAAACCAAATATATATTTTTTAATTAACATATGTTACTAAAGTTGTATTAAGTTAACAAACCAAAGGTTGACTCCATTAATAATGTGATGTATCACTGAGACTGGAAAAAAAACTAGACATGTAAATAAAATTATTTCCATGCATTTACCTTTAACAAAATTATATTACAATCACAAAAACCAACTTTAAAACAAAAAATATCCGATATTGGATGTGATTTCTTAGGAAAAACTATAGGATAGTTTTTAATTTCGAAAAAAGTGGGACAAAAACCAAATGGCAGCTATTCCATATCAAATAAAAAACACATTAAAAAATACATTGAAAGTAAATACCTATCAAATTGAGAATCTCCTTTTTGAAATTGGTTAACAAACCATAAAAGCAATATCAGCCGAGCACAGAATAGATATTAAATCCTACCTCTCCCTATCCTTTTTATCATGATCCTTGCCCCCCCTCAGCAGGAACTTATGCTCGGGCACCTCCGGGATCTCTCGAGGGTCAATCTTTGATGTCATCACCAGAGGATGACCAGCTTGCTCCGTTTCGTTACCATCTACTGAGGACTCTGATTGGTGTCTGCAATTTATGGGATTTTTATTGTCTAACATTCACACTGATAAGCGGTAAGTTACAAAACTATATTTAGTATAGATTAAGGGATTGTTGAATTATTAAACGACTGGGGGCATTATTCTATTGACAGGCAATATACATATATATTGCCTGTCAATGTATGTAATCAACAGATAGATTTTAGTTGTGGGTTTTTTACTTTTAGGAAACAAGTCTTAAAATAAGATTCGTAAATAACTTACGAGTAAAAATATAATGTAACTTCAGAACAGACCATTATGAGAATATTTCTTATAAACTATGTACGTACGACTAGGTGATCATGTGCACATGTCCGCAAGTAATGTTTAAGTAACCATGGCAACTTAGTTTCTTTGCTGCTACCATCCTACATAACGAAGAACGTGCCTTTATTTATTTACTAGCTTTCGCCCGCGACTCCGTCCGCGCGGGTTTAAAAAAAACAAAAGTTAGTAGCCCATGTGTTCTTCCAGACTACCCTCTACGTCTCTGCCAAATTTCATCCAGATCCGTTCAGCCGTTTAGGCTACGAACTCTAACAAACATCCATCCATCCATCCATCCATCTAAACTTTCGCATTTATAATATTAGTAAGATCTATTTTAAGAACCACTCAGCACAAGTGCTGGTCTTGTCGTGGTTATTGAAAATAGATGACACTACTTACAATTTTTTTATACTTTACACTGTATTTATATTAGTATAGACATCAGTTACCTTTTCTTTTTCTTATCTTTCTTCTTCTTCTTCTCTTTCTTCTGAGAATGATCAGATTCTCCATCACTCTCCTCTTTTACTTTCTCCTTATCCTGCTTACGTTTTTTACCTGTTTAAATTAAAGTACCAGTTTAATAACTTATAATTTAGCATCCGCATAGACCAGATTGAACGGCAGCAAGCATACCTGTCTTGAGCCTGACGAGCTGTCCGCATGAGGAGACGAGCACGTCCTGCAGCGGGCGCGCGTTGCGGTCCACCGGCAGCGCCTCCAGCTGCCGCACCAGCGCCGCGCCCGCGCACACCTGCCCGAACACTACGTGCACACTGCACACCCCACACATTACTTACATATACACAAACTACATACATTACTATAATAACTATGGTAAAAGCAAAAAACTCTAATCGAATCTTAGTATATTTCTTGGAATAAGTTAGGTGTCTTAACATCAAGGGGGCTTACAAAGTGTATTACTAATGAAAACTTTAAGGTTTTACAACATTATATTTAACTAGCTTTCGCCCACAATTCCATACCAAATTTCATCGAAATCCGTTTTGCCGTTTAGGCTACAAACTCTAAACATCCATTTAAACTTTCGTATTTACAACATTAGTAAGATTATTATCTAAGCAAATAAATATTTACTTACTTGTCGAGATGCGGCGCCGGCTGTGTTGTTCTACAACACACAGAACACAACAAGAACGATAGCGGGCAGCGCGCACGTCGCCGCCGCGCCTGCGCCCTCTACACACACAACCGCGCGTCACCCGCCGCACACAACAACCCTAACCCACCCCCGCTGCCCGGGAAGTCTACCCCATGTACTAAGTGTGTACTAAGTATATAGAGGAAGCGAAGTTGACACTTCACTTGAGTCATTTTTCTCATCATCCACTAACACTATCTAAACATCCTCAAAATCACATATCAATATTATTAATTGTATTGAAATTAATTGCCAATAGGTGTTATTAAATGAAATAGAAATGTTTGTTTTATTTTGTGACACTGTTTAGTTTATTTTATATAATAACAAAAGATGNCGTCAAATTGACAACTAACATAGTACCTTTCAAAGAAGTTACCAGTGAAAAAATGTTCTTAAATGTCTTTGACTATCAGTGATGTAGTGCAATGTCAATAATGGCCTGTACTATGAGCCATTTCAGTAGTGTAAGTGATGTACTTTGAATAATGTAGTGAGCTAGGAAGTGTCCTCACTGTTACAAATGATACATGTATAATAAATCTGAGCCCAAAACCTAAAAAGGGATTACAGGATTATTATTGCATAACATATATTTTAAGAAGCAATCTGGTGATCATAGGGAATTTTACATTAATCACTATCACTTATCATTATCACTAAACATTTTGTAGATATTATCAATGTACCCCAAATTAACCTGAAAGAATACATTTCAATCCAAATTAAAATACAACACATTTTTTTTAAGTATAAAATATTTAAAGTATTAGCAGGTATTTTGCACAGGTGTTGCTGTCTCCGATTGTCCTCCTTATATTATGAAAAATTATATTTTGTAAGCAAATTATTTTATTTGATAGGTTCATTTAAAACTTAACATACATTACCAAAGAGTTAATATGTTTTGCTATTCAAAGTTCTATCAGTATGCAAAATGATGCATCAGAATAGTAACGGTAAATTATGTTAAAATACTTTTGATCAAATAATTCCAACATATGTAAACTGAGTAAGATACCTTATCACTTTACTGGAACTAAAACTTAGTTTCATTGGAGTTTACATGAGAAATCTTATATTGGACCTACTAAAACTTTCACACATTCTCCCTTAACTTACATAAAGAATTGAGATCCATTTGTGTCCTTTCCTCTGTTGGCCATAGACAACAAGTATGGCTGGTCATGTTTCAGTTCAAATGTCTCATCTGAAAATAATGCAAATCCTTGAACATCACATCAGACATCTTCAGGTTATATTTCTATTTAACTTCAAGAATTATTAAATGCTTGACGAGATCATAACAAAAAGAATGAGGGGGGTGTATTAGACAATTTGTCAACAATTGTCTATATTAAACATCATTATACCTTCAAATGTTCCTCCATATATAGACTCTCCGCCAGTCCCATTAGCATTAGTGAAATCCCCACCTTGTATCATGAAGTCTTTCACCACCCGGTGAAACACCATACCCTGGCAATTACATTTGCATAAAAAACTAAGTAAGGTAAGATGAGAAAGGAATGGATAAGAGGACAACTAAATTTTAGTGGTGGTAGAAGAAAAACTTAGAAAATTCAGGGATTAAAAATAAGTATAAGTAATAAATAGCGCTTTAGCCACTGAAAAAATATACCTTATATGTTAACGGTTTCCCAGTTACTTTACCAATTCCCATATCACCAGCGCATAAAGCACGGAAATTTTCCGCAGTCTTAGGAGCAACATCAGTAAACAATTCAAACACGATTCTTCCCGACGGCAAGCCACCGATTGATATGTCCATAAAAACACGCTCACGCTCAGCTTTTTCCTCGCCGTCCACAGTCATTTTTAATAAATTTACACTTAAAATGTTGGTTGTAATTAGTTATAATCAATTTTGGTCTGAATTAATTAACCCCAAAAACTGTTTGACGCACAATTTAAATACCACTTCATGCAATTTTTGGTGTTCTTGGCAGACATTTCCTTTTCATCCATTAAACAAGTGTTGCCAATAATAATGTTTTCCCAGCCGTGTACATCGGGAAAAAAGCCGTGTTTGTATGGGAAAATATAGGTGGGCTATAGCAAAGGCTCGATCTTTCGAAAGATCTAGGGCAAAATGTCACGGGGCCGTTCACCAACCCGATGGACCGATCGGGTTCAGTCCATACTGGGACTCAACATCCCGACTGCCGTGAGACGTGCCGAAGACAGGGCATCGTGGAGGCAGCTAGTCGATGACTCGGTAAAAGCTTCCCAGGGAACGCACGACCTTCGGCAATGAATAAAGAAGAATAGGAAGAAGATAGCAATGGCTATAGCACCAGGAAAAACTTTTCAAAATAAGTTGAATTCCGCTATTTTAACGTTTTTAAAATCAATGAACTGTGTTAAAATTGCCCCTCCATTGTTTTATAAAATCATACATAATTTACTTGAATCTCATTATTCCCGGTACATACAAAAATAAATTTACTAAAGAAAAACAATTAATTATTGTAGATCTTCGAAAAGCCGTAGAATGTGTTAAGGCCCTAGGGTTGCGGCGGTAGGCTGTTGATTTTTAATTCGATGGCCAGTCCCAGAAAGCCGAATAGCACGGTAATTGTCATAGCATTGGCAACACTGCAAACTCATATAGATTAAATAAACGTAAAATAAACATGACATTTGACATGTATTACTTGTATAATCTGTTTTCGCGTTTTCTCTTTTCCAATTTGTCATCTGTGCCAGGTGCAAGTTGCTATTATCTATGGAAAAATAATCCGGATTTCCATTGTTTGTGACGCTTTTAGTGATGGACTCGAGTGATTTTTTTCACTCGGGTCACTCGGTACTGGTAACTTTCTCATTCGAATGCCACTCGAGTGAAGATAAGACTCGAGTGATTTTTATTGACTCGGGTCCCTTGGAATATAAAACTCGAGTAACCAAAATTAAACATAGAAAATTCATTTAGCTACTACTCTAAAAAAATCTAAACAAAATGTATGAAAAATGAAATTTTCCTTTAAACTAAACCTGTATCAGTTTTATATAATAACAGTTTTATAAAATACTAGATTATACTATTGAGAATGATTGAGAGAAGAAATAAGTCGTTTGAGAGTTCTTATTTTTTCTGTAAAAAATTTTTGAATTTTGAAGTCGTAACATTCGAATCGATTTTACTTTTCTCCGAATTATAGTTTGAGAGTGTTGAGCTGGGCTCCACTCTTACCTATGTCGAGCTGGGCTCCACTCTTATTTACCTGTGTCGAGCTGGGCTCCACTCTTACTTACCTGTGTCGTGCTGGGCTCCACTCTTACTTATCTGTGTCGAGCCGGGCTCGACTCTTACCTACCTGTGTCGAGCCGGGTAAGAGTGTACTTACATACCTTAGTTTATATATGTATAAATCACTCGAACGGTACAAGTCACTCGTAATTCGCGTCAACTCGAGTCACTCGAAACTAGAGTTGGCAAAAATTTCACTCGAGTCCGAATAATATAAAAATTACTCGATTCACTCGAGTGAAAAGCAACTCGAGCCTACACTAGGCGCTTTTAAGATTTTTAATTATTCTACTGCTTAGTTACGTAGTAAAATAACTGTTAATATAGATAGCACCAATCCCTTTTTTCGTTGAAATACTGTAATTAAATATTCAGATAGATATTTAGAAAGTGAGAATGTTGGGATCGGGCGACGGCGGTTGTCACATTATTAGGTTACGCGGTTTGCCTTTCTCTACAACAGTAGAAGATGTTTTAGATTTCTTAAACGGAATTAACGTTTTGAATCAGAAAGAAGGTAAGAACAATATTTGAAATGTTATATTTCTTGTTACCATTAGCTGCTTAAAGCAGGAGGCATCTGTTATCTATTTCAGGGGTGCATTTGACTGAAGTGAGGCCTGGTAGACCTTCGGGAGAATGTTTTGTAGAGCTGGTGAGCCAGGCGGATGTAGACGAAGCTCTTAAGAAGGACAAGGAGAACATGGGGAAACGATATATAGAAGGTAACACTCACATAATAATTTTTAAATAATTCAAATAATGTATATTACTCTTTGTTTATCTTTTTAAATATTGTTAGAAACTATCCATCCTTTAAATATGATGACACGTTTGTTTCAGTATTTACCACTGATCGTCAGGACATGGAGTGGGCCCTAAATGCCATGAACCATTCTGAGAATGGCTTCGGTGGTATTCCCAATTTGAATGATGACATGGGCATTATTAAACTTCGTGGTTTGCCCTTTGGTTGCTCTAAAGAAGAAATAATGCAGTTCTTTGACGGTAAGTCATAGAACTATTTGAGTATGTTGTCTGTCTGTTATTAATTTTAAGAATGAATCGGGGATTATTAGGTTCCATAGACCCTGTGGTGGGAATGATTTTTTGTATCAACTCCTTTTAAGGATCTGGAAATATTTTTAGTTTATGAATTGGCGTTTTGTATTGTTTTTTTTTTTAGTTTAGTTTATTTAATTTTATTTGAATCGATTATTTTTCTTATATTATAGTAAATATGTACCACCACAGGGGGTGTTGATGTGTATAACTGATCTTTATTTGAATGTGGGTGGGGCAGGGCTGTCGGTGGCCCCCGATGGGGTGCACTTGCTCTACGACTACACGGGCAGGGCCTCGGGCGAGGCGTTTGTACACTTCATTGACAAGGGGAGCGCTCAGGAGGCACTCAACAGGGACAGGGAGAAAATAGGACACAGGTGGGGGGCAAGTTATTTCACATTGCCAAGTTTGCTGCTGATATGCGGATATTAGGCAATGTTGGATGAATTATAATAAAGACATTATGATTTATTCAAATAATTTTATAAATATTTGTTTTTAAAGCAATATAGCTAATGAAATATAAATTAACTTGTGGATAATTTAAATCTGTATAAATGTCAGAATTAAAGTAAATGGGGATTTTCAATGCTTATCTGATGATTCAGTCAATTCATATACTAATCATAAATACTAAAAAATAAATTATAAAGTTTCCTAAATATTGTAACATGGAATCTATGTGCAATTTTTGTGATTTAGACAGTGCTATAGTTGTTATTATATTTAATTCAGGGAATAATGAGGAAACTTCATTGCTTAATATCCTTGATGCGGATGTAGCTAACTTTGGCAAACGTACTAATTTGGTTTAGAGGGTTATGTTTGGGATATTAATAGTGGTACTTTATGGCTTATAGCAAAACATTTTGCTAATAAGTGTACGGCGAAATGGGAAAATTTGGCATATGTTTTTGTTGATACAAAATGGGAGAATAGTGTACTGTAACCCATAATGTCCACTGACCCAGCCCACATATAGATTTTGGGTAAATACATCTAAAGTTTATTTAATCTTAGGGAGTTTATTACTAAAACATTTGAATGCTGCCAGATTTCATTAAGTTTAATTGCTTAAAGGAAAAATGTTTCTTTTTTATATCTTCTGCATAAACTTATGTATTGGATATAAAATGAATTATTAATTGCTGTTTTAATGAATTTTTTAATCTATTTCAAATAAAATGATCACTGCATCGTTAAAAGCCTTTTAAATTCTTCTATACAGTATAATTTGTAGTTTATATTTAGTGTATTGAGACAATTAAAATTGTTTTTATTGTTTAAAAGTGTTAATATTGAAACTGGCAGCATTTATAAGAATGTTTGTATGGATATTGAGTTATCAAGGTATGAGCGAGCGAGGGTGAGCGCGGGGCGGGGCGGGGCGGGGCCGACGGCGGCCGCCCACAGGGAAGAGGACAAACAGATTAATTGTGTTATTATTGGTATTTTTGGTTTCAGGTTTTGTTTATTATTTCAATTTTAGTTTGTATAGAATAAAGTCCATCTGATAATTATTTAACTACAATATATTTCTATCGTCAAGTCAAAATTCAGATCTATTTTAAATTGTAAATAAAAACCTTTGAATTAAAGAAGATGTTATACTATCTGGAATAAAACTATACTGTGATAGACCAATTATAATCCCAAAATCCAGTACACATGCAGGATTGTTAACATTAGAAAAATTGATTTAAATTAATCGTTTTAGTCGTCCACGGATGTTTTTGGAATACACAGTTGGAAGGTATCTGTAAATAGCCTGCTGCCTGTGGTGTTGGTTGAACAGGTACATGTACAATGTAGTAAAAAGGCGCGTGGTGCAGGTATATCGAGGTGTTCCCGAGCAGCGCGGACGAGGTGCGTGCGTACGGCGCGCGCGAGGCGGGGCGGAGCGGCGCGCGGCCACGCCCCACGCCCTACGACCGCGGCGACCGCTACGGGCAGAGGTTCTCACGCGGCAGGGGATTCGGCAGAGGTATAAACTTTTACATTTAGATATAAACCAATTGTTGAAGCTTTCTTCTCCAACTTATATTTTTGCTTATCCACAGTATTTTAATGGACATTTTTAATCCATTTAGTACGAAGTAAACAGATCTTAACATCTAAAATCATTGTAATGTTCAATCAAATTATTTTTTGTACTTTGTTTAATACTAGCTTTCACCCGCGACACCATCGGCGTGGAATTAAAAAACAAAAGTGAGTAGCCTATATGTTCTTCCAGACTATCCTCTACATCTATACCAAATCTCATCGAAATCCGTTTAGGCTTCAAACAAACACATCGAACCATCCATCTAAACTTTCGCATTTATAAAAACAGTATAATTAATTTGTAAATATTGTATGTGAATTGTGTCTGTATGAATGTGTAGGAAACGGGGGCGGCGGCGGGTACGGCGGGCGGGGAGGGTTCCGGCGGGGCGGGTACTGCGTGCACATGCGCGGTCTGCCGTTCAAGGCCACGCCGCAGGATATCGCATATGTTAGTATACATAGTGTTATATAGTGTTACATAACGATTTTTTTTAAATATCACATTTTTTGACAATTCACTAATATTTCTTTTACCATTCCAACTAAGTTCTAAGAGATGGTTTACGACAATAGTCGAATGACGGGATTCGAACCCCCGGCCACGTTATCGAAAATCCGTACCCCGCACTATTACGCTATCGGCGCTTTAAGTCGTTTTAGTAAATATTATGTATAATACAAAAGTTTGTGTCAGTTCTTCAAGCCGGTGAGGCCGGTCAACATCAACATCCTGTACGACAACAGCGGCCGGCCCTCAGGGGAAGCCGACGTCGACTTTGAGTGCCACGACGACGCCATGCGGGTAACATGAACACTTCAAATTACTAATATTTTGTCCCCTTCTCTAAAAATAGGCTCTATTGTTAGCCCCAAGAAGTACTTAACCAATATAAAAGTCAGGGAAGGTTATTTCAGTAAGAGACTCACGCTAAGGTAGATGAACACTAATTAACCTGAGCCAAACACCACAGATATGTAGGTCTCATTTTTAGCAGTGACCTAAAGTAATTTAATTGGCTAAAAAAAAATCAGTGCGAGGCGCGACGCGACCACGAATAAAGCTAATTAATACTCGCCTTGAAGATGGACCCCCGAAGGGTCCGAAACTAGTTTTTAATTTTCGCTTAAGTGTCCTAAAGTGTTTATTTCCCTTTATTAAAACATGTCTGTTACTATCTTCTAATTAATACCGTCTTTCTTTTTAACTGTTATCTATACTCTACTATTATAAAGAGAAAGATTGTGAAGTGGAAGCAATTCCGCGTTTCGTCAGATGAGTGTGGTGCCGGAGGCCCAACTTTAGGCCCTTTCCCGTTCCAGCCTTTTCTTATAAGGAAAGGATTGGATGGGAAAGTGGATTTGACGGTGGAAGAGACGCATAGGAAGGGGAAATACCCTCTTTACGTGCGTCTCCTCCTCTGTCGATTTAGGGTAGACAACGCATCTACTATTGCGGATATTTGTGGGCAGTGGTCGCTTCGCCATTTCGGCGGATTTAGGTGGCCGCTTGCTCTTTTGCCACCTTATCGTATAAAAAAAAATGTTATTTATGAATGTCAGGCGATGAGACGGGACAAGCACAACATGGAGCACCGCTACATCGAGCTGTTCCTCAACAGTGCGGGGGGCGGGGCGGCGGGTGCGGGGGGCGCGACGGGGGGCGGGTTCAAACCCACCCGCACGTACAGGAACCTGTACTGAACAATGCACAACCAACGAATTGTACTTTTATGATGTACAGTCGCGGAAACCCGCGGTATTCCACTTGTAAATGCCTTTGTTCCTTGCAACGAGAACTCCGCCCTTTATTAGCAGTAATCAATTAGATAGTCAGTTGAATTACGACGGTATAATAATAAAAAGCGACTACCGTGTATTGGCCGTAGTTTTTAGTACAGATATTGGTTATTGGTTCGTGTTTTATGTACAAAAAAATTACACGATTGGCTTTTAAAGTGGAACACCGACAAATTCCCCGACTGTACAGTCTTCCAAATTAATACAGGAAATATCTAAAAGAGTAATAAATTTCGCTTTTTCTAATGAAATCTCATCAATTTAAAATGTTTTTGTAAACTCAGTCGAACTGATCAAATAATACTGCGTAGAAAACATTTCAACTGTCAGTTCAATTCTTCAGTTAAAACTGTCAGTACTAAACTTCTATAGCGGGCTTATTGCATTGAGTTTTACATAGTCAGAATATTTAGTAAATATTTCACAATTTTACGTATAAAAAGAATTTAGTAATCCATATCATATTAGATATAACAGAGCAATAAAGATGGCTGCTTCCCGCCATTTTGTTTTTGAAATCAAACCGATTTAGTAATTATTCTAGTACTAACTTAGTATTGTTGATATTTCGCATAATTTTTGTAAGGATTATTTAACAAGTCACATTTATTAACACGTGGTATGCGGGCAACGTATTTTTACGTTTTTTGCAGTCTGACGTAAAGGTACGTATTTACTTGTAGATATAAAATAAAGAAAATTGTTCATAACAATTTAGTTTTCGATTTTCTGCGATCCTTTTGAATTGGTGTAAACCACATTCAAGTTCCGTAGCTTTTCTCAAGCTTTTATACCAAAAAAGGGCATGAAAACTTTTAAAATTTACCCTTCATGGCAGGTTAAGGAAATAAATATTCTTATAATATTGTTGATTTGTATTTTCGTCCGCTTCGCGACAACTTCCTCGCGGTTCACGAAACAACGCCCGATGCACGCGTATGTAGGGGGGCGAAGTGTGCCATGCCAAGTGTTAAAAGCAAACAACTTTATGATGTCTTCATCTCCTCCTCGTTATCCTACTCCCGTAGGGCGCAACAGGTTTTTGTCCTCCACATAACTCTATCATACGTCATCTCAGTCATCACTCCCTTCATGATCATGTCACCTTTCACGCAATCCATCCATCTCTTTTTAGGTCTACCTCTAGATGATGATAACAACTTTATGTCAGGAATACTTATTTTTTTAATACATAATTACACAATTTCTTTAAATTCTAGTAACTTGATTCGATAAAAATGTTTTTTTTTTATGGAATAGTGAAAATGACAATTGACAGTAATTACAATTTTGCATTACCTTTTCAAAACTAAAGTGTTACAAAGATGTGACTTATTAAATTGTCCCAAATATTTGTTAAATATTTCTAGTATTAGATATAAATAGTACAAGTTGATTCAATTTCTGTCATTTGTATTGAAACATTGTCATCTAGTTTTATTCAATAAGTGAAAGGGACAGCAATGTTTTTGTACAAGTTTTTCCGCAATGGAAAAAAATGTGAACAAGTGTTGTGTACGGCGCGGGGTCCAAAATAGGTTTTTTTGGATTGTTTAACACGCTTAATACAAAATAAATTTTTATTTCAGCGTATTTAATTATTTAACACTTATTGCGTACATTATATCTTGCAATTGACAATAACTTGAATTCCTTATGGTTTCTACGTAAATAATTTTGATTGTATTAAGTACAGAACAGAACTTTAAATATACTTACAAATAATGAAATTACAAAGCTTACGGTAGGTAATTAAAATGTATAATTCTATATAATTACTAACGGTGAATAGTTTTAAAAATTTTAAGGATTTTGTAAAATAATGACTTATGATTGTTTACGTAGGAGTCATAGTATTATGGATTAATTTATTTTCATGATGTCGCTGGTATTGCATGTTTTTTGGTACATAATTGTAATTTTATGTTTCTCTGTAGTGTACAGTTTCTGTTTGCGGTTTATTTATGTACTTTAGTATTGAACTATGTTTTATTTTGTATGGAAATAGGAGTTATGGGCGAGGAGAGAATAGATTAATTAGTGGTAAGCAATTTATACTTTAATTAATAAATTATAGAAAAATAATGTTGGTTTTATTTCGTACAAGTAGCAGACCTTCTTATCAAATCTCATATAATGAAACAATACACTTTAATAATCAAAAAGGTTTAAGATTTAATTTGATGTAAACAGAGTTCAGACGCGTCTCTTACGATCGTCGGAACAATACACTCAGACGTCTGAAAGTGAATTAAGATTCTTCCGTATTATTCTCCTGGCTCTTTTTCCATACAAATAAGTAGCAAAACAAACAAAAAATACACCTTTGTGTCATTTGTGCGCCGAAATCAGGCGGCAATAAAAATGAGCTCCTCAAATAAATCATGTGCAATCATTAGTGAAGCTCAGAGTGCGTGATCTAAGCTACAGGAGAGTAGCGTTTTACTCTAACGCGTTTATGACATACTTTTTTCGTTTTTAATATCGTGGTTGAATCTACATTTTTTCTTTTTTTAATTCGTATATAAGTGGGCATTTTGGTACAATGCTTCACATGCCAGTAAAGTTACAAGGAGAATGTATAAGACGAGACATTTATATGTTAAGCTTCGTATTCCACCTTATCTTCCAGAACTTACATACACGAAGCTGTCACAAATTCAAATATGCTAGCTACATGCGTGTGCTAGTTGACTGGCACCTGGTATGCAGGTACACCGGCAAATTGGATGTGTATTCGTTATATCGCTGTCGCTACTAGCTTGCGCCGCGGTCGGTGCCGGGCGGGCTCGCGGGCGCCCGCCGCTCCGCCGCCGCCCGAGCCGGCTCCGCTCCGCCGACATTATGTCATATCTCGTCTGCCCGGTGCCCGCCTGGTGCCCGTCACCCGCCTGACGCCCGGCGCCCAGCTCCCCGCCTCTCGTACTGCATCTCTAAATATCTATCGTTACATAGGATTTAACAATGTTTGTTTAGACTTAATTCTTATTAATATTATAAATGCGAAAGTTTAGATGGATGGATATTAGTTTGTAGCCTAAACAGCTGAACGGATCTCGATGAAAGACAGATGTAGGGGATAGTCTGGAAGAACACATAGGAGGCTTACTTTTGTTTTTATTAATTCTACGCAGACGGAGTTGCGGGCCAAAGCTAGTTCTCTACTAAAAACGATGTTCGTGTTTTGTGGCACGATTCATTTTAATCAAGTGATTAAAATATTATAGAATCACAAACTACAGATAATACAACACTTAAAAATAATCGGAATTTAGAAATAGATTAGAACTTCTCCAGAATTTTAACGGATTAACCGAACCGGTTAGGCGTAGTATTTGCCTGTACATCTTCACCTCTATGGAGTAGAAAATGCTGTAGTAGTTTGTACTTTGTAGGTGTTTCAAATATGACACGTGTTTGTGATTCAAACACAACAACAATAGGGTTACCAGCTCTGTGGATTGCAAGCGGGACAAATCGCAGTGCATTCTCGATTAACTTACTTAAAATTCAATTAGATGCCAGTTTAATCATTATTGTAGAATCAACATTAGAAAAAAAATAACGTGGCATGAAAATACATAATTTTAAGTCCAAACGCACACTCAGCACTATTTGTCAGTTTCTTAGATTATATGTGATAGCCAACCTGCGGTGTCCTGGATTTTTGTTATGTTTTTGGCAACCCAGCGCGGCCGCCAGGCGCCGCCCGCCGGCGTCACGCTGCACCGAGGGGGGGTCGCCAGAGATAATAAACAAATAAAGCCGCCCCACTTGTACCGGGCGTTGCCTCGGCCGCAGGAACTTGTCTATAAATTATCGTAAACAACGTTGTGACCCCAATGTTATTTATAGTTTGAGCGGCATCAAAACCTATCCATTTCAAACAGCTGGCACAAATAGTAAAAACTATATAAAAAATAACTCGGTGGCCATGTTAAAACTACCATAGCTATGTGCACCGTTGGCATACGGACAGAAATAAACGCAAACACAAAATAATCAGACAGTAGTAATCTCGCAATCTATATCAGAGGCGGCAATTATTAACGACCCAAATTATTTTATTGTCTGTGGCGCGCTGGCGCCGGCGAGACCTAAACACAGCTCCTTTGTGCTTAACGCATCATTGACAATGAAAAAATATATTGTATTTACTTACTCCGTCGTTATTAACTGGCTAAGTCGTAAGGCTAACAAGTAATTGTTCGCTTGTATAATCGGCAAGTTTGGTCACATGAAAGACTGCTCTATTTTTGAGCTCTTGGTTTTAAATGTAGGCGCTAAAACATGATATTGATAGACACGATGGTAATCATTAAAACGCCTGAACGGACTAGAGGGTGTGACATGAAACTGCCAACATGTCGAGACATAATTAGAACGCGACTGTTGAAAGTCATGCATTGTATACTTACGAGTAGATATGTTGATATTAGAGTCAATAAAGCAAAATAGGTCATTTACAAAGGAAAGATGAATTAAATATCGTTTACTATAAAATATTCATATTTGTTGTGTTTGGTTTACCGATTTATGTTCCACGAGAATCACGCAATTGATTGCGGATGCGGACTAGGGCTGCTAATAAATGAAAACCAGAAGACTGGAGGCGAAAGAAGACGACTACTTGAACTTTACATCTACCTTAAAAAAACTACACCTGTAGTGTGTCTATAGTGTCTTTTATATTCCACTATACCTCAAAGACAGTTCAAAACAGCATACAAAGCTAAAGTGGCAACCCTAATGGGGATCCCGGGCACTCGGTACTCGTCAATCATCGTTTTAAATAACATTCAATCCATCAACACGGACTATCATATCGCAATTTTACTCTTTATTTCATAATATTTCATGTAAAGTATCTTTGAAGATATTGATACACGTCACGCAAACCAAGAGGGGTGGGCAGAGATTACGTAAGTTTGCAGAAAGACTTCATAGTGTAACTAACATAGCCGATGATCAAGTCTAGGTCTAGGGGAGACGAGGCTCGCCCTTCCTTAATCTTTATTTTTAAAGAGAGATGAGGCTGGTAGGGGTAGGCCTGGGAAGAGACAATCAAGTAAGGAGTGACGAGTAAAGATAGATCGATATTGAGGATACAAACTGTTCTAGGTTAAAAAGAATGGCAGGGATTATAGGTGTTTTTGCAGTGCGAACTTAAATATGTGTAATCTTGTCAGACAGAACATTAAGCTAGGTGTTTACTTAACCCCATTCTAAATGACTGTAAACAACATTACATACCAACGTGAATAGTATCAAAATTGTTGTTTTATGTTAAACAACATCTTTTTCAGTAATTTTGAACTTGCACTTTACTTGTACTTAACAATAACTGCTTAGCAACTTAAACCTATTCTTGCCCAGATGAGGTTTATGATCATCAAATGAAAAATACTTTTACGGATTCATAGTTGATGATTTTCATGTAACGATCTGCTTTACCGACTTTAAAAAGGAGGTTCTCAATTCGTCTGTATAGTTATCTCCTTGAAGCATATTTTAATCTTACGTTTACTTACAGATAAATAAATTTCCTCTATACTAGAAACGATACATTTATATTTTATTCAATAACTAGCTGTTCGCGTGCGGCTTCATCCGCCTGAAATTATAAAAAACTTTATTTTAATGTTTACATTTGTTAAATTCTCAATTGCAAATGACATGACGTGATGACAAACCATGGCAATCTTTTTTCCTTCATGTTGGCAGCAACTTATGGTCTCTTTCTCACATTAGAGTTTTTATCCAAAATATTTACCCCCTAAGTTTAATGGCGTGAAAATATATAGCCTAAAGCGTGACGTAAGTGTAGGGTTTTTTTATTAATAAAAGAATTCTTCAAAAATATGCTGTAATTGCTGACATCATAGGCAACAAAGAAGTGTATGTTTACGCTTTATTAGTATAGATTACAGTTAATGGTATTCAAAGTCATTGATCGGGATTTGTTTTAATAGGGTTCATTTGGTCGTGTTTTCGTAGACGGTCTACAATAGCCGTGCGCCGAGTCCCGTTGAAGTCTAAAGCACGCGGCGACCGGAATCTCGCTGCCTGGTCTTGCTCTGAGACACACAATATGGTAGTTACATGCTAAATATGGTTTATTTATTACCTATCTGATTAATAATAAAATGCAACTCAACGACAATTATTTTAATCATTGAATTTTTAAAGAACTTATAAATTTAATGGAGACTTGAAACTTTATTGAATCGTAAGTTAAGTAAATGATTTAGCTAGTTATTTAGTACTAGCTGTTGCTCGCGACTTCGCCCGCGTGGAAAAAAATATAGCCAATGTTACTAACAGATAAATTACCTTTCTAACGGTGAAAGAACGGTTAAAATCGGCCCAGTAGTTTTTGAGTTATTTTAATACATCCAAAAATACAAAAATACAAATCTTTTCTCTTTATAATATTAGTATAGATATAGATAACTGGGTGAAGTAAACACTTTGTTCTATTTGTTCATGTTATTACACTGATTTAAGATCAGCAATGTTTTGACGAATGTCAACAAGTAATCCAAATATCATAAATGCAAAGAATTTTTAAAGTAGAACAATTCGAAACATGCTGTAAAAATTCAATACAAATTTTTAATCATATAATTTGGACTTGAATAAATTGCTGTTTGACATTATATGAATAGGTGTTTATTATACAAGAGCAACATCCATTTTTGATTTTGCGAGGGCATTCGGCGCCAAGCGGCCGCGCCGCTGTCGGGTGCGCGGGTGCGCGCGCTACGGTGTAGGTATGAGAGCGGGCGCCGCGCCGGCGACGCGCGGGACGCCGCCTGCCGCCTGCCGCCGTGCCGCCATACCGGCCGGCGCCTCGCCACCAGCCTGTTATGATATCATATGCCTGCAACTTTTAACAAAACTATCAATACTGAAGACGCTAAGATACTCTTATTACCGTAAAAACTATCTTATCAACGACCTTTTAATGTCATCAATCAACACTGTAATTGGCTTCATTGAGTCTTAGTTATAACTTGATCTATGCTCCGTCAGTCAGTCTTTCGTCGGCGACCTTTAGAAATTCAGACCTTCCCAGTTATAAAGTCTCAGGACTCTTAATTCCACTATATTCTAAACTAGCTGTCGCCCGCGACTCTATCCGCGTGAAATTAAAAAATAAACTTATTTAGTAGCCTATGTGTTCTACTAGTCTGTTCTGCACCTGTGCGAAACAGCGAACGCCTTTTAGACGCTCACATCACTTCTAACAAACATCCATCTAAACTTTCGCATTTATAATATGTGTAAGACTAACTATTAGGATAAAACTAGACAATCGTGTTTATTTTTTTAATATGTCAAATATTGATTTGTGTACGGCCAGTTAATATTTTCCGCTCGCTTTGTCGATCATTTCGCAACAAATACGAGTAGAGAGGCGCTCAAAGTTGTGCAGACGGTGACGGTGACACTGTGCCGGTGACTCCCTCCATTCTCATGATATTTTGTTTTCGGCAACAATTTGTTTTGATTGAGCGAGCGGAGTGGCGGAGTGGCGGAGTGGCGCTGCGACGCGTCCGCCGGTCGCCGGCGCCCTCTCCCGCCCGCGCCACACAAACCCCCTCATAAATAACCCCTAATGATAATTATGCTCAAATTGTTTTATTTGTCTTTCAGTTCATGTGTTTTTCTATATACGAGTATACTTAATTAGGATATGGTATTTTCTTGTATTTCTTAATTTTAAGTCCGTGTAACTTTACCATAATAATTCTGTTAGACAAATATTGACTTGGCAAGCTTTATATAAAAATATACTAAAAAGTACATTGACCAAAAATTCAAACGACCAAATTATACTTTGATTATATCTACGGCTAAATGTATGTACACAACCGTGTGTCTCCGGACGGGAGACGGAGGATTGAAAAATGTAAACATACATTTATAAAAACTACTTGGAATTAGACGACATAAATGGTAGCTACCCACCTTATATCTAGCCTAGATTATTGGCTGTCCGATATCGACACACATGTAAAGCCTGCAAGTTATTTATTTATTACAGAAAAACCTCTTTTTGCTTTTGCTCGTTTGCCACCTTCTGTGAAAAAAAAACTTGAATACATTGTCGCTGTTTTGACTATTGTGTTTTTGTCTATTCAAAGTTGCGGCTTTGTCCGTTGATCTGTCGTATCGAAGGAAGTTGTAAGGTTACGTCTCGGCTCCATTCATAAGTCTGCGAGGGCGTGACATAAATACGTGGGTGCGGACAATTTCGCGCCATTCCAGACACATTCGCCGGTCATGTCGGACGTCGCATTAAGAAATAAAAAGAATTACGTGGACAAATTAGATAGGTAAAGTAAATCAGTTAAATGAAAGACGTAAAGAGAAAGTATTTAAGAACATTTGGAAATTGTGATTATTATTGTGTTAACCCTGTGGATGCACGGAATGTTACAATGGGTACGTTTAGATTATGACGGTTTAATAAATATCTTATACAATAATAAATCATACCAAAGTTTAGTGTGTACAGATTCTTCACAAACAAATGTAGCAACTTTATTTGCAAGTTAGACAAAATTAAGCTATGACTTAAAATCATTCAACACAACTTTACACGACACTTTGGTAATTTGACTAATATTACAAATGCGAACGTTTAGATGGATGGATGGAGGAATGGATATTTGTTATAGTTTTTAGGCTAAACTGCTGAAAGGATCTCGACGAAATTTGGCATAGATATAGTGGACAATCTGGAATAAAACATAGGCTACCCATTTTTGTTTTATTTTATTCCACGCGGACGGAGTTGCGGGCGAAAGCTTGTTATGTCATATAGATGTCATACATACATAAATAATGCATAGATAATTTTACTAATATCCGCTTTTATGCAGAGTAACTTCATAAACGGATAATAGTGGTGTTATAAATTCTGTAAGTATGAAACGTTCAAACGAGGGATGGTGATGAGAGATGATTCTATCACTAAACCTAACTTATTTAATAGCAAGGCATCACTTCCAACATTGGTTATTATTGATAATACCTTTCTGGTGAAAATATTAAAGTTTTTGCAATACTTTGCATATGGAGAGAATTTCTTATCAAACTTATAATGTAATGATTTTGCTCCTATAGTATTCCTGTCGTGTACTGTTTTTAATTTTTTGTAATATTATGTGATTGTAATAATCATAATCAGAGCAAATATGTATGTATTGCTTTTTGCTTTTATAGTGCTTCGTAATAACTAAAAATCTGATAAACGTCATTTTTAGTTTTAGCGCCATCTATGGTATAGTATAAGAACTACTATGAATCTACAAAATATTTAAACTCTGGTCAAAGGTTTCGTGAATAAAATAGTTTTAATTATTCCAATTATTACAGGTAAATTAATAAATAACGATTTAATAACTGCTCGTGTTAACTTTTTTAAGTTGCATTGCTTACCGAATTAAACGTCATATAATTCAGTACCTATTTTTGCTTTATTTTTACACCTAAAAAGTCAACTAAGCTACCTTATACCTTGAAATAATTACATTAAATAAATTTACCTAGTATTTATCTTTTGTTCAGTAGGTGTGTACAAATGTTTTTAAATCTTACTAATATCATAAATGCGAAAGTTTAGATGGATGGATGTTTGTTAGGAGATATTTCCGGAACGGCTCTATGGATCTAAATATTTGGCAGATAAGTAGAACATAATCTAGAAGAACACATGGGCTACTTACATTCGTTTTTTTTTTTAAATTATGCGCGGACAAAAGTTATATTTTCAATTTAAATTCTCTACAACTGCTCGTGGTAGAATTGTCTTTTGAAGTGATTTTCTGAATGAATATAAAAATCTGACTTTCCAAAATACCGTGTCCTTTGTATTGACGCGTGAATGGATGTTAAGATGGTGAGAGTATGGATAGGGTCCATTGAGTCGGTCGTCGTGTGCCCGCCGCCGCCGGTGACGAGATGCGGCGGGTGGCGAGCACATATCGCCCGTCTTTGCCCGCTGCCCGCTGCCCGCTGTCCGCTTACCGCTCGCCGCTAAAGTAATTTATTGGCTTGCTGCAATGTCGCCGCGCGACCGCCCGCGAACATACACTAATCACTAACGAGACTGCACAGTCCATTAAAATAGGCTTCAGCTATTTTTTTTAATCGAAACATTAGTGTATTTGAATTAGAACTTTGTGCTGAATATGTTCACTACAATATTTGTTCGACAGCTCAGTTTTTTTAAGCTGTTTATAACCAGCAGAAATTAAATTAAATAATATAAGGTTGGTATCGAGTAGAATGTCAAATAAAAATTAAAAGTTGTATATCGTAGCAAAATCTAATTAAATGTGGCTTTTATAATTTTGCTCAATCAATTAGTATTGTGCTGTTATTCGGTTACGTATTGTCTCTGAGAGGTTATCGGTATGAAAGTATTGTTAGGGGGCAGTGTTGTCGCGTCTGCGGCGTAGCGTGGTGTGGCGTGTGTGGCGGGTGGCGCCGCACGCACACTGGCGCGCGCACCTGACGCCGCCGGTGGCGCCAGCCGGCCCCGCCGCCCGCGCCCGCGCCGCACCCCCGCCACGGGGCTGCCAGTACTCCTCACATCTACCAACAATTCGGGAAAAACATGATAATATTATTGTACACAATGGACAAAACTATTGTTTTTTTCATTGTTGGTTATTCGAGTAGATAATTTTTTACGGTATATTTTAAACTTACATTTGACTTTGTATCTGTCATCAAAAATATCGGTAATGTTATGCCAAAAGTGAGTATTTCACTAGTAAATAAATTAGTTTTGAAGTATCCACACGACCAAAACATATCAAAATAGTATAGTATTTTTTTATATACAATTGATATATTATAATTTGTAGATAACTATCGTAAAAATTTTTTTTCATATACATTTGTTTCTGGTAATCGCAGTTTAATAAAACGCTGATTTAATTTAAATATCATCGAATGCTAGTCACGTGTCGCGAGCTGTCGAATTCGTATGTGACAGACAGACGATGTTGCCGCAGTACATATATTGCATCATCCAACAAGAACATCAGCATATATAATTAGGCAGGTACTTCTATAAAATTCAACCAGATGTCAATGTTTGTCTATATCTATTATTAAAACCATCAACAGAGAAGTTAGATGTCGTGTTGTGGGACAAATGCATAGTCCTTTGTTTGTTGCCGAAAATCATAAGTTTTTATACAATCATCGACTGTAATTTATGACTTTCATGAACACATTGATGAGTGGTCGCTGCGAACATCGGCGCCCGAGCACGAGACAATTTCCATATAACTAAACAAAAAAATACCAAAGCGCCGGGTCCGGGGCCGGGGCCCGGGGTAAACGGTGCGCGCAGGTGTCTCACCGGCGGCGGCGGGTGCGCGCGGCGCGGCCGCCAGTCGACAGCCCGCGCGCGGCGAGTGATGACGTGCCGACGAATCGTTAGTAGCGCGCGGCGGAGGCGAGCGCGCTCGTGACGCCGGCGGCGGCATGTGATGTTCCGGCGGCGTGCGCTGCGGCGGCGGCTGGCAGCAGCCGGCGCGCCCTCGGTGCCGGACGACCAACTGCGGGGGCTGGCGCGCGCGCTGGACGCGGGCCCGGGCGGCGCAGCGTGCGTGCCGGGCGCGGCGCTGCGCCTGCCGGCCGCTCGCGCCTTCCTGCACCCCGAGCTGCGCGACCTAGCCGAGCTCCGCCGCCTTCCCCTTTGCTCGGACCACCGGTGCTGCAATCCCTACCACTTCAGCCGCCTCTGCAAGCCCGGTACGTGACGGACCTCCACCCGCGCAACAAGTGTGTCCCGTGTGCATTGTGTTGATGTGTTCTCGTTGCCAAGACGTGGCCGATCTCCTGCACGCGTGTCCACTGCCGCGATTGCTCAGTGTGTTATGTTCTGCCATACTGAATCATGTTTATGCAGTTATCGGACGTTAATTTCATTAGAAAGTTGGAAATCGGTCCTGGCAAGTATGGCTCGTTCGTCCGTGTGATGAACTTTTATCACCTGTTTGTATGTTTTATCTCGACATGCTTAATGAAACATTTCGTCGGGGGTAAAGATTTGCACACCAGTACCGGATCGTATTTTTCCGTCGGGTTCCCGCTGTCGACGGTTCGCGTCGGTATCACAGCAAACCGTTATCATATTGATATATTTATCGCCACTGTTTGCTCCCGTATCTGTCATACGTCGATGGTGACGTCAAACGATGCCTAAACTCGATACAAATGCAGGTCCAGCTTCACGGCCGACCACATTTCTCGGTCGCCGTGTGCACGCGCAGCGAATGTATTCCATCCCCTAAAGCGTATTGTAAACATTGGCGCCATGCGAGCTATATATAGTGGCTGACATCAGCGAGCGTTTTAGTCCGCCGCTAAAGTTTCTGAGGCCACTGTTGCCGATTTTCGCTGATGTATATTAATGTGGCGGATAGTGAATACCGGATAGAAGGTAGAGAGAGTTTTGTTAAGGTGTCGGTGCACCGTGAGAGGGTAAGAAATCGGCATTTATGAGAGTCGTGTGCGTCGACTAATCTGTGGTGCGAGTGCGCGCGGCGAGCAGCGGCGAGGGTCACTCGGCGATAACTAGACAAGGTCACGGCGCTGGCGCCGGCGTGCCGCTTGCCGCCCGCCGCCTGCCGCAAGCGAGCGGCGCCCGCACCCCGTTAACTTCAATACCGCGCGACGCCGCTACGCCTTTGTACATATTTAAACTCGCGCGTCTCGAGCGCGACCTTTGTCATGTCTGCGGTGTCCGACATTCCTGTGCCGCCGATATCGCCGCGGCTTCCTGTACGATTAGTATTCACCGACGCCATCGCCGTGCCGTGGCCATCGACGATACGTCGACTGGTCTCGACTCTGGCCAACCGACGAGACGACTTGAGCGGCGACTTCTTCGACTCCTTTTGCATTTTTAACTCGTTAGTCTCGTCTGTGTCTTCCTTATATTCTGAAATATTTACAAAATCAATTCCAATACGAATCATATATGAAGATGCACTTTTTGCAGTGGTTCGCTGTTTATCGTTATTACTTCATCTTGTGATAGCTCTGTCAATCTTTGTTATCCATTTCAGTAAAAGTCGTTAAAGTACGAGTGAGCTGGTAGTAATTGCCGTAGTGACTCCTACAATTAATGAGATTCTAAGCGGCGTATGCGCCTGGCGTGCCGTCGAGTGCTGGCTGGCGATGACGGGTCGCCCACTACCCACTACCCAGACAGACAGAGGTTGTAGTGCTGGCTGCCGAGCCGACCTGCCGCGTAGGCGTCGACAATGCCTGTTAGCATGTTAATTAAAAAGAAAGCCGGGGTAATATTGTATTGCATGTTAAGCAACGCTCTTAATGTGGGATGGCTCAGGGCCGTAATTGGTCACTGAACTTTTCGAATAAATATTCAATGTAGGCATTCAATTCTCTCATTTATATAGTTTTAGGATGAACAAACTTATCTGCATAAACACAAATATTATCGTGAAAATAAAACATTATTTACGTAAAATAAACGAACGCATGAACCTAGGTACAGAATAAAAACATCTATGATTACACATGTAAGAGTACGTTACCGATAAGAACCAAATTATCAATTATTAATCCCAAAAGCATCGAGGCTGTTTAAAAGGAAAAATTATGATGCACATTCAGCAGATATAGTAAGAACTGTAGTTAACAATTATTGGCCAATATGTTTCCGTAAACAAGTTTTAATTGTTGTGGCCATTGAATAATGAACATGTCCAAATGAGAGTTGGTGGGCAAGATGGCGTCACTTGCGCCGAACAGCGGCAACAGCGACGGCGGGCGCCCGCGAGCCGGAGACCTCACCTGCCATATTTTTTTGCGTGTCTCGACGACTTTTTGTCCACTTTCGCGGCACCGATCACCGAATACGCTTCCGACGATGACGTCTGTATAATTTGCCATTCCAATGATATATTTTATTACACCAGTTTACGTCACCCCACATGAGAATTTTATAATATCAAACTGACTAATTAGACGCAAATTTTTTGGGATTTGCCCGCGCTCGCTCGCACACCAACACCACACATTAGAAATATCTTTTTTTGTCGAAGGACATTGCTTGGTTATGTTTTTTGTTTATTGGTGTTTAAGATGTTAGTTTATTTTCTTAAATCCAATCTGTATATTAATTTCTTGCAATTTTGGTTAAAATAGTTTATTAAACGGTAAAAAGGTTTTGGCCTATACGTCTGTTTTTCTGATTATTTTTTTTGCACAATAAACGATCAATGTATTTACGGATTGGCATCCGATTTCTTTTGTTCGTCAATGTTTTTATTCGACTGCGCTTGCGGCGCGGTGGGCGGGGGAGGGGTAAGGGAGAAGTGTCGGTTTATCTTATCGCGAGGAGGCGCAGGCGTCGACGCGGCGGCCGGCGGCCGGCGGCAGACGCAGGATTAAAGGCCGCCATCATCCCTCTCGAACGTTGTCTTGGTCATTATAGTGATTGTGAATACTTCACTGTAATAAAAATACTTCGTTTTAAGACTGACATTTGCAAACATAATTATTCTTCTTAAATGTAGTCGGAAATGCCAACACCAACTTGTTCCACGGTTCGAGATCGACATACTCGTATATGTTCATTGTGTGTTTTATTCAGTTTTGTAGGCAATAGGCATCAAAGTTAAGGTTAATTCTAATATCTACTAATGAGTTCGAGCGCAGATTTAGATGTTATTTCGCTAACCTTGTGGACTTGTTTTGTTTTATTGAAATAGTTGTATTTTGGGGTAATTTCAGCGACAATAAAGAGAGATTCATGTGTGGTTTGCGGCGATGTACAGAGAAACGGCGCGGCGGCATGTATGTGTCGCGCCGGCGCGCTGCCGCCTGCCGCCGTGGCCGATATTTATTTAGGCATAATTGCTCGGCGGCTGGCTGGCGCCGGCGCCGGCGCGCCGCGGGGCGGAGGCCTGCCGCGGGACGGGGGCGAGCCGCGCCGGCGCAGGTACGCAAGCCCGTTCCGACGTTCATCGTGTCGTGAAGTGATCGTGTTTTTTTTCCTCTCGCTCTCTCGTCTCTTCACTTTGTCGAATTTGTGAATGGTACGTTATTGAATAGTTTCCGAAGGATCGTTTTTTCATCTGTATTTAATGCGCACGTTAAGAAATTCAGCTGCACTTGCTAACTTGGTACCGGTACTCGCTCGGAATGCCCCGTGCCCCCGCGTGTCCCTGCGTGCCCCCGCGTGCCCCGCCACACGTCCTCCCTACTTATTGACGATATGCATACATTACGATCCTTATCTATTTGCGATGTGTTTGCAGAATATCAAATTCGAATTTAAATATACAGAACTTATTTTATTGAACGCGACGACACGCATATAGCTGGTGTACGTATATTCCCAATATTTGGATTTCGCGTGTATGTTGGAACAAAATGTGTATCACAGGTTCTGACTCATTGACAACGCCAAGATGGGATAAATGATTTTTTTGAATATTTAATCTGCAATCTGTATGACATTAGAGCGATGTGTCAAAATTATCGATGATCTCAGAGTGTTTACGGAGGCCGGGCGCCGGGCAGCGACCAGCGCCGGCGGCCCATTGACTGGCGCTGGCGCCTGAACCGGTCCGCTGTCCGATCAGTACGCTCAACTCTCTTCGCCTTTATAGCCCCTGCCGAGCTCCTTTACACAACCTAAAAGTTGTGACCATTGTGTATAACTATAAAAATATTAGTATAACACCTTAAAATGTGACATTATATTTAGAGCTAGGAATGTTATAATCGATTTCAAAATAGCTAACGATAATTTTCCGATAAGACACAGTTTTATATCATGTTTAAATCATCTTTTATTACGTACTAGATATTTAGAGAGTTAGATTTTAATCTTATCTGTTGCAAAAACTATTCTATAATTCTGTCATTGTGTGGAGCGAAGAGCGATGTAACCGAGTGAGTCAAAGTCAGTGTAGATTTTGAATGAGTTCTATCACTCAAGTATCAAAGGAAATGAGGCGGTTTTTTTTATGTTTCACGTGAAATCGTTATCTTTCCGGTTATTAGAGATTTATGACTAGTGGTTGGTTTAAGTTTAGATAGTTTTAAGAAGTAATACGTTAATATTAAATGTCTTTCGTTTTAATATAAGCGTAACATGCGCGTGGTGGATGATATTATAAATGCGAAATTTTAGATAGATGTTTGTTAGAAGGTATCTTGTAGAACACTTGCAGAACATAGTCTTCAGTTCATGCACTTACTATGTTTTTTACTTCGCCTCAATAGTCGTGGGCAAAGCTAGTTTTACGGATTAATTAAAATGAGATTATCCGTAACATTTGAGGTTATCTTTTAAAATCGTAAAATATATACGGTTAGTTTCCGTGTAAACTTGTTTGGTTATGGCAACACATGTACGGTAGTTATTAATTATGGTAGAATCACATTAAAATCACATTATAAGTGGCTGATAGTCGAAACATAAATTCTTAATAGAAATATGATATGTTGGGGTTACGTTCTCGTGTATATCTTCACATGTTTAAAGTTTGTTTTGCTAGCTTACTTGACCATGGTTTGTTCATGTTATTTATTGTATCTGTTAAATTTTCTAAACGAAAAATTTTAATAATGATGTAAGGTGTGTCTTTTGAGAAAAAAAAATTGCTATTAAAACAAGTAATTTAGTTCTATTGAAATAAAATATGAGAGTGAAATATTTTCCCATGCGCTAGCGCCGGAATAGTAACATTTGTAGCGTTAATGAGTGGTAATTAATTCTTTTGAGACGCCGATATTATTCACGTATAATGTAGTCGGCTCATTCAGTTCTAGCTATGTAATTGGTCATAATTAGTTTCGGAGAACTTTTATTATCGCATCAAAACTCGTATACGTCAACTTTTGATATTTACACATTATGGTATGCATTAAAAAGGCAATGTCAACTTATAAATAGAACTTTGTTTTGATAATAAAAATTGTTTACTTCGACATTTTCGTACAATGCAACACCACTATTTTAAAAAGTACATCGAAATAGTTGCGTGATACGGAATAATTGTACATCTTAAAATAGTAGGGTTATCTTTGTAAGTGCACAGCTATAGGACAGTGGCCACCGCACATCGCCCTCTCTTACCTTCCACGAAACAGTTCATAGAATTTCAAATGCACGCCTCGAAATAATGGCCACATGTGTCGAATGCTTGTATTCAATTTGTCCGCTTTAATCAACTCGTTTAAAATCACGTAGACCATAGATGGTGCAGTCAGTTTGCTCGTGTTATTTATAATATATAAAAGTTTATTTTATTGTTTACATTCCGTAAAACTTTCAATTGCAAATGTCAAAATTGAACTGCTCAAATGACAAATAAGGCCGTTACTATTGGCTGAGTAGTTAAGTAACCATGGCAACTGCTTCTTTGATGCTATTGGCTTGTAGTTTTTGTCCCTTTCTCACAAAACTTTTTTTTCTAATTTACTCACTCCTACATTTAATAGCGTGAAAATATTAAATGATGGCGTGTTGTAAGTGTAACGATTTTTATAAAAAAAGATTATAAATTATGCTGTGATTGCCTCATATATAACAAGGATAACTAAAACATTTAGAGAAAATATTTAGGCGCTCAATATGACACAAGCACTTTTCGCAATATATTATAAATTAACTTTTATGACTAAGATATTGAAAGGAATATTATTTGTTCTATAAAATAGAGCCCAATTTTAGTCCCTTTTTCATTCCACCTTTTTCTTAAGAGAATGGGAAGGAAAAGTGGATTTGACGGCGGAGGAGATATATCCTCTTTATGTGTTTCCTCCGTCGATTAAGTGTAGGCAACGCATCTGTAAATGAGAATGTCTATGGGCAGTGGTCACCTCGCCATTTCGGCGGATTCAGTTGGCCGCTTGCTCGTTTGCCACCTTATAGTATAAAAAAAAGTCAAGACTTGATAAACGTCAGTTTTAAATAAGCGTTTAACAGAATTCATAAAGGATTATTAGCATTGTCTCGGATGTTACGTTAGTTTGTGTTGTATGACATGTACGTCTAGGCGTTCGTTATCAGACTTAATGATAGGGCGGTCTGGCAGGCGGAACCGGCATCGCCACGTAATTACAATTTCAATGACCGGTCGCATCACACGCACTCTATCAATGTTGTACATACAGTCAAAGAAAATAATACTAACCCTACTTAAGGTCTATTATTGTATAGCAAACAGTACATGATCTTTTAACACGTTGGGATGACATGTTTGCGAAGTGGGTAGGAAATAAAATTCCTCGACTAACAATTTCTAGTATTTTGGGACTTTTGTGATGTTTTAAATGTAGTTTTATCCATGAACCCTTTATGTACTTTGATTTTTTAAGCATTTCCGCTGCTTTTAATCAAAAGTTCGAGATTGTAATATGTTGTAGTGGTCTAGACGAATTGTATGACTGTGGCGACTGGCGATATCCAGACAATTCCTGTAGTTAGCATAAAGGGCGTGCGAGTGAGACGGTGCTAGTTGAATATTCAGTTGGTGAGCGAGTGAGGTGTGTCAATAGGCGATACGCTCCCCGCCTACTTTAAATATAGCGTAGAGGAACGGCAGAAACGTGGTCAGCCTAACATCCATCATGCGCCGTACTCGTCTTCTGACGTGATGTGACACCTAGAAATGATAGCGTCAACAAAACGTTCACTACAATAGGACAAATCTATTACTAACGTATTTAAATCTTCATTTTATTGTGTTTTATAATTTCTTTTAGTTTTGTTTTGATTAGCTAGTCTTTATAAAGCCGGCGACAGACGTTCAGTTTTTAGTGTGTGTAGGCAAAATTTTAACCGTCCGTTGAACATTTCGATTGTTCTTTTGGCGTGTGTAGCGGGTTTGAACTCCGTGGTTTTGTTGTTGTCTTCTTGATTCCTGTAAATGTCTTATAGGAATTTGAAAAATATGTAATTTCGTATAAAATAGAGCTTTGTTTTATGTGTATTGGCATCATTTAGCAATTTAACGTTTCACCGCAATGAATCAACCGCGTGCTATATGTTGGTACATTGGCCGATATTTGTCAAACTATTTGTCCGAATCATTGCTATTTTTTCTTTCACCGTTACTAAGTTGACAGACAAGCACGTAGGTTACAAACCAAGTTTTATTGCTTAGTCGTAGTTATCACATAACGGGAAAGGTCATTCGATAAAAGACAATAATTACTTGTTGATTGACGTTACGATGATGTAATGTGGTTTTTTGTTTATCCTATCATTTTTAATTTATATTTAAATGAAACTCAGTTGTTTTATTACTAATGACGTACATGTTATTATAGTTATTTCTCGGCTGTATTTAAGAAATACTTTACGTCTTAAACATTAGGTACTATAGAAAAGGTTTACTTGCATTGTTGTTTCCGATATCACGTAAATCCTGGTGTATCAATGTTTTCTTTCGTATTGTGTTGGCATGTTGGCAGATTGTGTTAGTGTTGGATGCAACATTGGGCATGTGACGTGTGCCGCGTGGGCCCGGCGCGGCGTCCGGGCGGCGCCGTGGCCGACGCCGGCGCCGGCTGACGCTATAATTCGGCCGGTCCGCTATTTCGGTCGATTCACACGCGTTCCGACCGCCGCTGTCGGGCGGACATACTCGTAGTTTTTTTTTTAAAATAAAACGTCGCAATCGTGGCATTACAACTTAGTGTTTACTACAAATTATTATTTTTTTTTTATTTCAAATAACTCTAGTGTAATTAAATTACATATTGCTTCAAGAATCTTGTTTGTTGATTACGTTGTTTGTTTTTAATACTCTATATTACCTATCTGTATCAGCGAAATTTAACGCCATTTGTAAAAACAAACAGTAATTTTGAAGAACTTTTTATTCCCTATACGAAGTTATTTTTGTAAATCTTTTGTAGGTTTGTAGAGCACGTAATTACGGTTCCATATTATAGTTATCTTACTAATGTTATAAATGCGCAAGTTAAGATGTTTGTCACAGTTTGTAGCCTAAACTGCTGAACGGATCCCGAAGAAATTTGGCATAGATGTAGAGGATAGTCTGGAAGAACACATAGGTTATTTTATTTTTTAATTCTACGCTGACGGAGTCGCAGGCGATAGCTAGTAATACAATATTGTAATAAAATAATTTTATGGCATTTTTCAGCATAGAAACAACTTATGCTTACATGTAAAAAATATGTTAAAATGACGAATCGACTTCCGCGATACTGCTTCGACAACTAAGTTTATTTTGCTTGATAAGTAATCCTATACTACGAATTATGTAACTATTGACCTTAATTTTTTTATAACTTTGACACATTCAAATCCTACCTGATATTGATAAATGAAGACATTTTAAAAATAAAGATATTCTAAAGCTTTGACAACCTAAGATTCGTTCCACTATTCGGCTGTTTGGCTATTCTCTAGTCACACTGTCATTTAAATTTATACCCTAGTTCTAACGCATTAACATTCTTAATTAATCGATTGATTGTGTAAGGTCGATGCCGCGTGTTGAAATATGAACCGTCTCCTGATCGCATATAACTCATATCACATTGACCGGTTCAAAGTAAGAGCTCTAATTAGCATTGTAAATTGCACTTTATTTTGATTGCGACAGGGATTTTTTTTGTTTTAACTATAAGAGTAACATATGTCGTAGTAGTTATGAAAGAAATTTCAGTCACGCCACTTTATACGTATAATATTTATGTAGTTATTTCAGAGTTATAACGTTGTATGCATGTTTAGTGTTAAATGAAAAGAGGTTCTATGATTTAGGCAATATGGTAGGAATTTGTTTGATTGTAGTTTTATGCAGGGCGCACGCTGAAGTCAACAACTGATATTATTTATATCTGGCAGTAGCTAGATGGCGCGCTAGGCGTTTAGGGTCATTTACTTTCATTGCTCGCTCGTTTTTTAGTAGCTGTCTCTGCGTACGGTATGCAGTACTGTGTGAATCATTGTTATGCTGTTCTAAATACTCTGACAATGTTATTTGACCGCCCATTTCGGGCTACATGCTTACCGCAAAGGACATTTGTAATTCTTAAGTAGTGCATGCACTTTGGATGTGGTGAGACTATTCTCGCTTTAAGCCTAATTACAATACTTTGCCTTTTATTTTTGCTTAATACTCAAAGGGTTTCGAACGCAAGTTTCTCGTTATTATTAACTACAGCGTCTTTAATGCCAAAATCGTCGAACTCTTTGGTATGCAGGCGAATGCATCGATTGTTTAGATATTTCTTGCGCAAGTGCCGTTAAACACTTCTGCGGTATGTCATAAAATCTTATTGAATTCAACGAGCGGCGCGATTTGTATTCGCGTAATGTCGAACAGTAAGAAGAACGACTTCACACGTCCGCCCCCGCCGGCGCCGGAATCGCAAATGCACGCCGCATTCGGAATTCAAAAATATTGATGGCATTCGAAATGACCAATAGCGCGTGCCGGCTCATTCGTAAATGGAATAGAGCGCGTTCCGGATTCAAACGACAACATTTTCGGCGCAGATCGTACGCGCGGAATGTGAATGTCGGACCGCCAGTACAGCCACGAAGGTACTCACTACTCACTACCTACTAATTGGTACTCCATAGGTGACCAATGTTGCCAGTCTTATGAGAGACAATTGATTCCAGCAAAAAGTTGTATTCGTTACAATAGGATCTTAAAATGACAAACATATCTTAAGAGACTGAGAATTTTCGCCGTACATAATGATCTACCCAAAAATATAGTTATGTAATCAAAAAGGTCGCAATTATTATCGTAGTAACCTCAATTTTGTCTTTGATATGTGTAACAGACGCCTATTTCCCGCCACAGATTAGCTAGAAACCCGACAATTATATAAAAAGACAAAATACAGATAATATAGGTTGTCGGCCCGGGCCAGCGGTCCTAATTGCTATTTGGTATTTTACCTGGTCCGGTTATGTGATGTTTGTTTTAGGGTTTGTTCGTTTTTTAGACCCGCGGGAGTAACGCAGTTGTTGATCGCTTCTTTCGGGAATCGCAGAACATGGTCGATATATTTTTTACAAAAAATTATATGCTAAATTATTTGTTTATAGTGTAAAACTGTAATAATTCGTTTTTTTTTTTAAATTATGCTGAGAATAAGTTCTTTTAAATTTAGAACTCTCGTACAACTTATTGAAACTAGCATTTTTTAACTTTAGCCATTATATTTTTAGTTAATATGTTTTTTTAGTGTATATAATAATTTAAGTACTTTTATTTCTAACTATAATATAATGTGTTTGTTACAGAAACTCCCCCTCCACCATACAGTCGCTACGTGATGGACGACGTGAAGCCTAAAGGTGAGTTCACATCTTGTATTGTCTCATTATCTCATCTTATAATTAAACATTTTTATTACGAAACATATTTTAAATGCCTTTCTTCATGCCCTTATTACGCCAGTAAACTTACTCATCTCATTCCTAAGAATTGACACTAAAACCGCGTTTATCGTGGCATGCCACTGCCACGGTTATGACTTCTAAGAAATTAAAAACTTTAAAAGTAAAACAAGATACTAAAACGTTTAACAACTTTAAAAATGCTCTAAAATGACGTCATTGTCCGCTTTATGTAACAACATTAAATTAATAAACGTGGTCGTCACTTTTGTTGTGGTAAATCTACATGAGTTAATTCAAACATATGAAGGCTTCAACTATCTCTTAGTTAATTTGAAGATTTATTTGTTTCGATGCAAGGCATAGACAGCGGCGTCGAAAAGCGGACAGTGGAATCCGGCCCGGAGCCGGCGCCCGAGCCCGGCGCTCTTCCTGGAAATTAGGGATCGCTAGTGATGTACTTAATTGTCGATATTCAACCACAGGAAATATAAATAAAAAATGTCTGTAAAACCAAGTAAATGCAAGTTTCCTTGTAACCTATTTCTGTCGGTGAGGAATCACGAAGTAACTAGGTTACGTAGTAACTGGACAAGATTGTAGCTATATGAGAGATTTTTGTATATCAAAACACGCAATTGTGTAATATTAACAAGACTAGATGTGTCATAATCAGGTACTATGAGATCGTTATAAAGAACTATATTTATGACTGATGACTTCAATCCTGTTAATATAGATGAAATGCAGGAAGTTAAAGTTTAAGTTAAAGTTAAATGTTTTCTTGTCACACATCATTCTAATTATTCATACAAGGACATGTACCTATATGTTATTTGTACGTGTACGTTTAAAGAAAAGTCGGCAGCCTACAAGTCGCGCGGCCTTGTTTGGTGGTGTCAGATTTCTAAATTGCGTATGTTTTATGCATAATCTGTCACGCGGATTTGCGTAATTTAAAAATGTTACTACGTTGGACAAGTGATATAATATTATTTATACTCCAAAGATAGTTACAGTGTTATGATTCTTAAAGATATTTGGTTTAGAAACTCGATCGCATCCATATTAATTTGCAATGAAGCGTAAGCTGTCAGTGAATGAGAGGCACAGCCCTAGTAGATGTGCGTCAGCGGCAGGGACAGCCCTAGCGGAGCTGGTCCCGCGCGCATTCCAACGCCGGCCGCCATCTTTTAACTACATTATTAATGCTTACGGCGCGGCGGGCGGCGGGCGGAGGGCGCGGGCGCGGCAAACACTGGCCTTTTTTCTCTTCCTTAAAGCAACTGCCGCCTTGTGTTTGTTTTTAATAAAGAGCCTTATTTGCCGACCTTTTCAACGTAAGAGCTTAGATGACAATCGATGGATTGAGTGATTTGGAATGACTGTCTTCTAATTCTATTTATCTAACTTGAGTTCCCACAAACTAGGCACTTACCTATTTACACATTATGAACTTTAAACAATGAAGCCTTTTGCATAATCTCGGATTGTTTCTTGTTTTATCTCCATTGTCAGACATATCTATGTCTAAATTTGGATGTTTACTCTCTAAATGTCAGATTTTGTCATCTACGTAACATTTATTATATACTAGAATATCCTAACAATTCTGATGCATTTTACTACAACAATTTTTCCTTATCAAGTAGATTCTTGTTATTTAATGTGCGTGGTTCATCCGGACTTGTGAAGACGACTATATTACTTGCTTCCTGTAATTAGAGTAGTGTTTTGATGATCTGTGAGATTTATAAGAATCCCTGTGTAGTCACCGGTTTCGTAGTTTCGTGGATTCATGTGGAATTTTAGTGCATGTTTCATAACCTAAAATGTTTGGCATTTACAAAAATGTGCAACTAGCCGATCCCAGATCGTCTGCATGCTAAGCAGGAGTGAACCTGCAGCGCGTCACAGGAAATCCCGCCATAATCAATGCGCATAAGGCTCGCCTTCGGGATTCCCTCCAGGTTCATCATAGGGTTTCCCATAAGCCTTGTCTTCGCGTGATAACCCTCCTTAATTCAACCCTCCCTTATCAACCGTGACATCGACAAATTTCGCTGATTTACTGGATATAAGCCGACTACTTAATATCTCATTTACTTTTTAATTGACATCGTAATGTATTTTGATAGTTATCAGGGTTTTGTAAACGTTGTGGCTATTCGGACAACATGACTCCTTTGTTTCGACCCCATGTTTTGTACTCGTTATTTTAAATAATAATTTGATGTACCTGATGACAAGAGCGGAAGTTATTTTGTCTTAATGACTGATCGGCGCCAGACTTTTACACCGATGATACGTGAATTATTACAATAAATTATTTTATAAGGAAGTAAGTTTTAATATTCTTATAAAACATGTAGAATTTGTTAACATTATAAAAACATGAAGATGTTTACGCAAAAAATAAAAACTAAGCTTCATCAAGAGTTTATTCAAGTAAGCGTAATGTACAGTCGGGAAATCTGGCGGTGTGTGAAAAGTCGTGTGAACGTTTTGTACGCATTGTAACTACGATGCGAAGCAATATCTTATAGTACGCAGGTTTTAAATGTGTGTACGAAAAAAGGTCAGTCGTATCGGTCAGTGATACACGGCTAATTGCTTTCATTATTCCGTCGTTTGTGTTACTCACAATACTCAATTGGTTTTAATGAAGAGGCAGTGTTTGTCTCGTTGTAATAACAAGTCAATTTTTCTGTAAGTGCAACACCGAAATTTCCCCGACTGTACCTAACATGCACAGCATCATTTCTCACGTGGTTCTCGGAACCCATTGACCGGAGCGCGGTGGCAGGTCGTTCACGGCGGGGGATAATCGGTGCTAAGGGCAAGGGTGTTCGGGTGTTTTTGGCTCGTGAGCGGCTTGTTTTTAAGTGATTCGGCGTGGTATCGGGCGCGCGGTGATAACGCGCGTATCCATTAACGTTATCGGAACGTTATCGGGGCGCCGGCGCCGGCCGGGCGACGCGGCTGTCGCTCTAAGCGTTCTGAGCGTCGCCTGCGGCACAGACCCTACCGGGAGATAGAGAAACTCAGTCCCTGGGAGGGCCTGTGACCGTCAATGTTCATTTTCAAATTAGCATCATATGTTGTAGAGCGCTTCGAAGTATCTTGTTCTAAAATATAGTATAATAATAGTTCCTATAAATAAAAAGGAAATTTCTACATTGTGAAGAAACTAACATGTAGAGTATAAGACTCCAAGAAAAGAATACTGATGAATTACATGAAGAATACACTTAAATATGTGATCATGGTACGCTTAAATTTAAAATTTTGTCTGTCAGAATGTCCGCACCGCTTACGAAGTAAATTTTCTAAGATTCGCTTCAGTCTTCGACCTTAAAACATTAGCATCTCTTGCGTGTATGTGTTGCGGTTATTCACTGCGCCACACAAGGCGGTTGCTAAAGCGATACCATATCTATTTTTAACATGTCCCGTAATCAATTATATCACAATGATAAGCACACGTAATAGCTACCTGGTAACGCTTCACCCATCTGCATTGCATGTAATCATTCTCCAATAGCAAGGTGAAAGTAGCATTTATATTTCTGACAAAGTTAGTAACAAAAGAATTTAACCTATATGAACGTAACCCTTGATTAGTGTAATATGGTATCCAATAATCAGTATGAGAGAGTGGGTAAGCGATTTGTTAGCGGCGCGGCTGTCTCCCGCCGGGCTCGGGACCTACGATAACACGTGCATTAACACTCTAAAGCCGCTATCTAAAGGTTTCCATCACTTTAAATACACCCCACTTACAAGGTACTGGTATTGTACAAATTCTATATATTTCTATGTAAGCGATGATCTCTCAAAAATTAAATTTGGCATAGATGTAAAGAATAACCTGGAAGAACACATGGGTCACTTATTTAGATTTTTTAATTTGCGCGGATAAAGTCACAGTCAAAAGCTAGTGTATTATACTCGTTTTCTTAATTTTGTGTACATATTGTTTTATTGTATAACTAGTATCGTAATCTATTTCTCGATTATAAATCAATCCTTGCAGAGAGGTGGAGACATTTAGATGATTAGTCAAACAATTTCTAACACAAAGCGAACGCCGAAGGAAGCTGGCGACTGGCGCCCATTTCGGATAAGTGGCGCCATTGGTATAGTGCCCCGTGCGCGTAAGCCCCCCAGACCCCAGACCCCTCAGCCGGCGGCGCGGCGTCGCGTCGTCGCGTGATTTACACCAGATTGACCGGAGACGTTTTATATTGGAGCCAGTTATCTGCTGTAGAGATTTATTTGCTGCCTCCCTCCTGTGGGAGGTAAGCGGCCACCTGTAGCTACATTTTTACGTATCGATAAATTTTATTGTTTAATTTAGTTAATGTACTCTTGTTAATTGTGCGAAGATTAAGATAAATCAATTTTATTTGGTCACAAAACATTGATCTTGTTTAGTTCATTAAAAGATGACGCAATCGCGATCTAATTGCCATACATCAAAACAAAGCTGTATCGCTTTTTTGTTGAGGATAAAACTTTATTTTTTAGAAATCTGATACGACATTTAATTCTAGATAAACGTATTTTTAAAACAGGAGTTGTCAATTCCTAGAATAATCAAATTAATAAACCGTCCTGTTATAGTGTCTTGAGAGATTTTTAATTACTTTGCTTACCTTTTGAATTATGGCGATAAAATGATTACTGAGAACCTCGAGTCCGTATAAAAAAGCTCGTCAATGATATGTCGGAAGATTAATCACGATTCGGTCATTTCTCGGAACATTTTATGACTTTATTTTATTATCAAAATAGTGGGAATTTATTGATCGGAAATTTACTGTTAATATTTATAAGAAAAAAGTCAAGATACAGTCTCGTTATGAAGCGAGACAATTAATTGACTTAATTAATTTTAAGTTAATCATTTGCAAGGAACACTAAATAACTTTTGGATAATTTTGATTTGGACATAAATCTTTTAATTTTTTAATCAAATTGTTGTATTTTCTAAATTGGTTACCTTAACAGACTCGTTTAACTACTGTTTATACAATTTTTATTTGTTAAAGATTAAATAAAATTCTAATCAGCTGTAAGCCGAAGTGAATGTTATGTATTAAAACAGTTATGTTATATTTATGTATAAGGAATAAATAAATCCAAACAGGAGTGGATTCGCTCAAGGAAATAAGAGGCCACGGTGTTCGTATCGCTTGTAAACACGTGAGCCCGCACCAAACACGCCTTCACTGTGTCAACTGCATACATACATTTACACTTCACGACAAATATTTCCTCTTTTATAACAATTTTTGTATGTTACAAATACTTTCAAAGCATCGTTATTGACTTATGTTTAAAAAGACACTTTCTTTGATCTGTAACTTGAGTTTCCGGACCAAATATTACTAATAGTGGTATTAAATCAACAAAACATTCGTCAATTATAAATGTAGACTATATATCTAAAAGAATTACAAAAATGATATAACATTATGATTTGAGTTTGTCAAATTTATTAAAACAACTCACTAATAGTGAATGGAACGTATGTCGTATCGTCGTCGTTACGTGAGATGTAAGTAGGTGTTGCGTTGGTGTCATTGAGCTTTCAAGTATTCGGGTGCAGGCGCGCGAGCCTCTGCACTCCGCTCGGCCCGCTAGGCCCGCTAGGCCCGCTCGCAGGCATGCGTAGCCACGCGTCACGTACTTCCCATATTTCTGACTATGACTTTCACTGCAACGCATTTGTATTAAATTCCGATCAACTTTCAATGATATTGTTTTAGGCTGACGGTAGTGAAGAACTTTACGCTATTATGCCATACCGTCTTGATAGAGGCGAACCCCATGCATGCGGTTTTCGCGAAAAATTTTGCTTTGCACAGCTGGGTTGTAGAATGGTCCGTCTTCGGCGGTTTTACCAAACAACTACTTAGGGACCTTCAAGAAGCGAGCACCTTCTCAAAGGAAACGCTTCTGTAGATCTCTGATGTCCATGGTCGTGGAAGACCTTGGTGTTTCCGTTCTCTTAAAAAAATACTTAAGCTTTTTCAATGCTAGAGGAGCCTTATTGGGATTTTTTTCTATTAGGCCAAACGAATTGACCCAATGGGAAGCACCCTTTCACTCTATGTTGTGCCGGCGCACCAGGAGATTTACTGACTTAATTTCTATAAATCGTGTTATAATTTTACGCATGTAAATTGCAAAGGTCGGATAAAGTCGGATATTGTTTTAGTGTTGCCGCTTTATGTTTATGTTTTGCTTAGTCCACTTTCCGTTGTTAACATAGTGCTCGTGTGAAATGCATTTGTTATGGCAACATCGTCTCCACGTGCGCGATAGTTTATGTTGGCAACCCCGAGTGAACGCGCCCATTTGATATGTTGCCATGCCCGAATACCTTTGCGAGATTTAATTTCTCGATACGTAAAGACGCATAACCGTTCATGTATATACAGATTTCTTCACTTTATGTTGTACATCAATGGTGACAACTGAGATTAAGTTACCATAGTAATAATCCTTACAAATAATGAAATTAAATTAACTAAAAAAATTCTTGGATTGTTTCTGGTCTCCCCTCCCCCTGGCGAAGATTATAAGGTCATGTAATTTTGTCCAACAACACTATCCTACAATAGTTTTTTTTACCTTGGAATGTTTATTATTTCGGTGCGACAGCAACAGTTGGCAGATACTTCGTATCCATAACTGTCGGCTGCGCAGGCGCCGTGTTGCTGTCACAAATCTAATTAAGTCGTTTTGATAGTTGGCGCCAAAACACTTGCGTATAATTTGCGATACGATATACGAATTTAATGATCTTGCTTCTCGTTAAATATACAATCAAAGACGCGCAATGCTAGATTTACTTCCTACATGAATACATATTCAGATAGACTAATAAACATAAGAATGTTGCCAGTTCTGAAATATATGTTTTAAGTAGTTTTAAGTCTATATTTTCTTAGGCATCCATTTCGAAATAGATTCCATGATCCATGGTATTACGACAATAAATGAAGATTAAGTAAATTTAGTTTAAATAATAATAAAATGACGACTGGTGTAGTATTTTAACTGGTAAGTGTTTAAATTGTAAGTATGGTGTCAATCTAACATGTAGTAATGTTATTGATTGTTGATCATTGGACGTGTAGACGGCAGGTAACCTTGATCTGATCTCCAGTATGCTAATGTAGCCACATATGCGAACTACGTCCACATTAAATATGTACCGACGGACACACCTACCTCACATATCTATGTAGATACGACTAACGTTTCCGCGCCGCTCGTTTACAAATTACAAACGACATTACAACACTCAGAATAAATTAAGTTTACTTTACTTATAGATTATTGAATAGATTCTCACGAACACAACCTTCCATTTACCAAAAGACGAGTGGTTATGTTCTTTGTTAAATATAACATTTAACAACATAATTCAAAAATGATAAACAAAGTTTTATAGTAAAAGACAAACGGGAAAGCGTCTACTAGTCTTAGCCAAAACATCGAAGCGATTGAAGCCAATATATATCTGCATTTGCAGATACTTTGCCTACCTTTAATGTCCAGAGGAGGGGACGCATAAAAACAAGTTATTCCCTCTACCTATGCGGCCCATCTCCCGCCAAATGCCTCTCTTCCTTGCCTTGTACGAAAACAGGCAAAAGACTAAAATTAAGCCTTCCAAAAAGTCTTTTTTCTAAATATTATAGACAAAGTTTTATGCCAAATAATATAATAATAGACGTTTAGTTTTTGTATAACTAGTATGAAACAAGGCACGTAGAGGCGCCAATAAATATCGTCCGGCCGTCGATCGCACAGGTGTCCCATATGATGTCATACCAGACCTGATCTACTGGTCTCCGGCAGTCACATCCCCACTACACGTATTTACTTATTGTACGCCTTTGATGGCTTTCAAATAGCGTCGATGATTTTCTATTAAGATATTTGAAACTTGATAACTACATTCATATTTTATATCGAAAATGTATCACAGTATCTTAAATTCTAGATCTCGTTTCTTGTATTGTTTAAACATTTAACACGGTTGCAAAATTTAATAAGGTCTCACATTTCTTATGACCGGTTTCCCTGCTACATTTAACCGTTCGTTAGTATTTTTGGTTCGATAACTTCAAGAAATGTGTTTCCGAACTACGCAACGATTACTCCGTTGAAACTGAGGTCAACCTAACACTTATGAATCATTAGGTAATGCTAAAATAAATGGAAACTACAGAATCCCAGCATTACTCCGTAATTATAAGGAACTGATAAGTACATGACATTGAAGACTAATGTAAGGTTATTTTCAGAGCACGGCGAGAGCACAGAGGATGCGAGGAGGACGGACCATGAGCGGCTTCCAACGGGATCCCTCGCCACCGACGGCGAAGGTCAGTTGATTTAATTATTTCATAAAGTGTTATATGCACTTAGAATTGTCTACTCTTGATAAATAAAAGAACCTTACTCGTTTAACAAAACCCAATAACATTACTATAATATATTTTTTTTTAATGGAATTTTTGGTCGCTAATATCTCTAACCATCAATACATATAACAATTAATTTGCAATAAAAATGCTTGTAACAGGAATGTTATAATGAAATAGAGGGATCATTTAATTAGGCGGCTTAAAATTCCGATGATAAACGTAATTGTGTCACACGCGGCGGAGCGGCGGAGCGGCTGATACCCACGACATCATGATCCCGATCGATAGCTGACAGTTGCATTCTTTACACTGAAAGATACTTCCCTACTTCTACCCACCTGGTGTAGAGACTTATTCCTTTGGGACAAGTCGAGATGTACCTATTGATATAGTCAGCACCAGTTTTAGTATTAATTGCGCCCTGGGCGATACATCGTCGTTGAAGTTCTAATACTTTTTGGCTATTTTGACATTTTGATGCCATTCGCTAGAGAAGCCTAACAGAAACACATATTCTACATTTAATATAACTATACTCAAGTTTACACAAACAATGTATTAGTATAGTATCTTTACACAATTATGCAGTTTTTTCTCTCTTCATAAGTTGATATAATATTTATAATATCCGTGGTGTTAGAACTGCAACGAAGATAGGGCTACACCTAACTGCAATACAAGCCCGTACGAAAAGAGGCTCCCGTGATGCCCCTATAAAGGAGAAGGACATCAGGTACCCTGGGCGGTATACTCACCTCATCCTACCTTAATTCCGCTATTGATTATAGTATTTATCCGCCATTTGATTTCATCGAAGAGTCTATTCGACTTTGTCTTAGTGAGGTCTGATTCTAAACAACCATCAACAAGGGATGTTATTCTGCTCAAGTGATGTTTGTCATGTCATCAACAGCTTGTTGTCACGTCACTAACGTGGACAATTGGTGCTCGAGTGCGCCAATTACCATCGGTCGTCGCTCCCACATAGCACTATACTTAACAAAACTACGATATTTTCCATTGATTTCCAGAAATTGACGAGTCGGATAGTTGTCATAAGCAGTGTAGTTCGAAAAATTGCCACTAAGAGTAGAGTAGCAAGTTGTATCAGCTAAACTTCTTCAACTTGTAGTTTATAAAATGTAATTAAATAATATACTTTTTCTGCCTGAGATTGAAACGGTAGAAAAGAGCATTTATGGGGTCCGATAAATTGAGCTCGTTTTATTATAAATCACCAATAAAACCTCTATCATACATGGACGTTTGCCTTTTGCTTTCTTGAATATCGATTCAGCTCAGAGCGGGCGCGGCCATTGAACGACGTGCTATGTTTAAAACCTAGCTTATTCAGTGGTTTATTGCATTAAACGAAAAAGGAATTATCTGATTACATGCGAACGTGCGTACCTTGAATGAAGAGTTTGTAATATAAACTGGGCTATAGTTGTAGCAGCAAAGTTTAACGTTAAAAATCGATCATAACTCATATATACATTAAAAATGTAGCTATCGTTGCATGGGTATGACGTCACAGTGCAACATCTCCAGGGTAACGACACGCCCACTTAGCCAGATAAGATCAAGACATGCATTGTGGCCATTCCTCGCATTCTTCATCTTGAATGGCTTTGATACCTTTGTTGTTAACATGTTCCAATTCTGCCGTAAAGACTCCCGAGATTCAAATCATTCATTCGACTGAACGATTGTTTAAATGAATGAAAAGTATGACTAAATAGCATTTGAAATTTTCCACTCCAAAAGTAGTATTTGAATTGGAAATCTGCGATGTTTTCGTTCCATTTGGGTGATAAAAATATAAACATAAATTATAATTTAATAGTTGCAAAAAATAGGTTAAGTCGTAATCTTTAAATCTGTTTTATGACTACTTAATTAAGGTGTAGTGAAATTAAAATAGTTGTTTTACTTGTTCATAAAAACTTTAGCGAGTCAACATTGTGACATTTTAAAAACATCAATGTCCCCTTTGTAGCTTAAAATTCGTCCCTTTTTCGCCAAGCATTGTACTGCTATGTAGTAAGTATCCATGGAATTAATGAATTAAGACTAGTTTCCTTACTCGGACATGTTTTGCGTCTGAATGTTTGCCATAGTGTTCGGATATCCCATTTAGTTATTAAGGTGTGCATATACTGTGGTAGTGCCGACGGTAACCTTGACGATCGATGGCGGCCCGCCGGCGCGGCGCCACCACCATAGTCTACCATTTTTCATGGTACTATATGGGACAGACATTTCATAGCTCAAGTTTTTGGGATTGGCCTTAGGCCTGTCTTAATGTATACTTTATTTATTACTTCGTGATTTCGTTCCGATGACATTTTTATTCACAAAGTTTTACTATTGTATTGTAAAATATTGTTTCGTAAAGTTTTTGAAGCATATTACTATGCTAGCTTTTGCTAGCGACTTCAATCTATGTTCTATATCTAAGGATGTCACATTTCAGCGGGATCCCTTGATCTGTTCTGGACACACATAGTAACAAACATTCATTTATTTAAAATTTTGCATTTATAACTTTAGCAAGATGTCAATATTAAAAGTAAAAGGGCAGATCAATGGTTATTACTAGTGCGGTAGAAGGTTTTCCAGCTGTGAGCATACCGCAGGGGCAAAGGTGCATAGAATCGTGCATCATGCTCCCATGACGTAGACAGAGCTGGCTCGCCGCCGCCCGCCGCTCGCCGCCCGCCGCCCGGCGCCAACTTTTCAATCAACGTGATGTAATGCGCGAGTATTACACGTTGTACGTAACTATATCAGTGACAAGACATCGTCTTGAAGAGCTCGCCGAGAGTTCATTAACTATAGCGTTAATAAATCTAGTTGTGGAGTAAATAGTTCTTATCATGTAGTTAACACTAAGAACTAATCTGTTCTTGCCTTCTACTCTTGTATATTATCCGACATGGTTAACAAGTGTGTATTTGTATTGCAGAGCGGCCCAGCTGGGAATCAGAGTGGTGCCGGCTGGCGTACTGGGAGCTGGCGCGGCGCGTGGGCCGGCAGTACGGCGTGCGCGTGCGCGCGGTCGATGTGTTCGGCGAGGGCGGCGAGGGCGGCGAGGTGGCGGGCCGGCATGGCCTGTGTCTAGACGCGCTCCACGCTCGCAACGACGCACCGCAACCTGAACAGGTAACAACAAGGCTATTTGGAACTTATAAGAAACAAAGATAAAGTAATTATCAAATCTTATTAACTATGAAATTGGTGTAACAATGGTACAAGTAATCTGACGTTTAAGGTGGACATTGCAAATTAGTGTCGATCATTCATCAATTTAAAAATATCAAACGACTATGTAATGAGACATTTCGATTGTTTAGTTTTGACGTGCGATGTGTCAGAAATAGATCGGTTTGCGTCAAGACACGTAGTATACGTGCCCTGGGCCACGTAGTGCCTCGCGTACGTGAGTCCGGCCCATATCGCCACTTTATCTGCCCGGCGATTGTGCCCGCTGCGACATTCGCGACACCAGTGCCCCCAGCGACGTACGTCATAGCAAGTAAACAACAAAACATCACCACCCCCTTTATAGATGGAAATTGTATCATCTGATGATTGCTGTGAGCTGTGACGTCAAAAAGGCGGTTATCATAAAAAATATTATACCACATTTACGTAACAGCCGCCATTTGTCAATGTTAATCTACCGAAAATAAATCAAGACCTGTTGTACTAGAGTTATGAGAGCATTTATAAATGCAAACAGGGAAATCATTGATAAAGCAATTTAGTTTATTAACACACAAAACAATAACAACAAAAACCAAATTGAAACATAAGGTAGTGTTGATGTATCACATTGATTAAAGCTATTTATGTAGAAATGCTGTTTCTGAGTCAAAAGGAAGCACAAATTTGTCTTGGGCTGGACTAAATCAGAGTCCCCATTCCTAGTTTTAGTGATATTATTAGTGAATAATGATCTCGCGGTGCGGCGATGCGGCGATGGCGGCGCGGCGCGGGCGCACCGTATCGCATGTCATCAGGTTATCTGCGCGCGCGCAAATCAATTGAGCGGCGAGTGCTCCGAGCGCTCCGAGATCGTCGTAAACTGTTGTTTCTTGTTGTTGTTGCCAACACTACTACGTGCTATTGCCACTTCATATTTACCATTCATTCTTTTGTTCAATATCTAAATAATCGTTTTTTCAGATCACAAGACCAGTTAGAAGATTGACAACCATATTGTCTTGCTTCATTCGCATCTTGTACCATTGTGTATCTAATTTCATTGGAAATATGCATGTATGAACGAATGCTTTATCTCAATATAGCAAATTGTCTGGTAGTCGACAAACGTGAAGACATTTAGTGAGAAGGTGTGTGTGTATTGCAGGTGCGCAAGACGCGAGCTAAGATCGGTCTGGGCGTGACGTTGTCGCTGGAAGGCGACGGCGTGTGGCTGTACAACCGCAGCCAGGCGCCGGTGTTCGTGAGCTCGCCCGCGCTGGACGCGGCGGCCGCGCGCGCGCTGCTCGTGTGGCGCGTGCCGCCGGCGCACTGCCTGTGCGTGTTCGAGCCCGGCGCGCCCACGCCCGCGGCACTCGCGCTGCCGCACCTCGGCCCCGTCGACCCACGTTCCGTGCGCATCTCCTTCGCCAAGGGCTGGGGGCCCAAGTACTCGCGGCGTGACGTCACCGCCTGCCCCTGCTGGCTGGAGGTGCTGCTAGCGCCCCCCAGCTGACCCGAGGACGCTTAGTGCGCTGTGGTTCTTGTTAAATATAACTGCATTTATTGTTTGCAAAACGAGCAATTAAAGTATGTGATATTGAACTACGTGGTGGCGAGAGATGGGTGGGCAGTGTAGTGAAGTGCTGGCAAGATGGACTTTGGACTTTTATGGACCTTTATTATTGTATTTGGGAAAGTGAACGCAATACAATTGTTATTTTGTCAGTGTTGTTTATTTAAACAGTCGGATTTGTCCGCAATGAGAGCTTAAATATTGTGTTACGATCACGTTTCTCGACGCTTTCCTCACATTTGGGAAACTTTCAGTCCGTTCGTTTTGGACTTGTTGTTGTATTTTTCCGTTTAATATTTGGTACATTTGTATGTAATGATTATTTTCTCAGAAAAAAAAACAACGAAATTGTATATTTTTCATGTCCGTTATTTGTATGAAGTTGTTTAGAGTTGCGCACACGCACACGCACACGCACGCCATACGTGTAATGTGTGCTAGTCACAAGTTTTAAATACACATACATACAGCTAGAATATATTAGACAAGCATAAGTGCGCGAAAAGCCTTTGAATATTTTTATATAACGAAACATCACAATTCAGAGTAAATATAGATAATTGTATATGAGGTTACATAATATTGGTAACAAAGCTAACTATCAACTGATTGGAGACTTGGCTACGTCCAAATGCTCGCTCAACTTGGATTCGCCAATTTAATTGTCGAGTATTTTTAATAGCTTCTTGTTTGAAAAATAATATCTATGCAAAATAGAATAGACGCGAACCGACAAAATATTGTAGATAATTATTTTAAAATTTAAACGTTAAAGAATTCCTATAATAGTAAAATTATTTCGCTTGCCATAAGAAAAATAGTCAAAATTTGCTTTCTATGCCACAATTAAGTCGAAAGCTTTTTAAATATTGTAGTTTTACTTCGGTTCGTATGTTCTTGTTCTGATACCGCCAACAGATGTACCAAGTCTAGCCTAGCCTAGGCATGTCCCGTGACCGCACACGTGCTAGCTATGTATGTATCGTGTATAAACTCGGCTTTAATATAAACTCGAGACTGTGTACATAAAGTTATATGTACTATAAATATTTGTAATTACATATTTATAATTATGAAATACGGTTAACAATATAATTTAAGATCTAGATTAACTATATTTTTTATGTACAAAAGAATTCACACAATGTCGCGAATGTACGCAGATTGTGTGCAGTTTAATGGCAACTCACAGTTGATAATTAATTTTCTTAATTCGAGAAAGATCTGCCGATGTTACTTTAAAGGAATTAGTGCAATGTGTGTTGTTTAGATATAATAGATAACGGATAACACAAACTGTGCCTTGCGTTGTATTCGTTTTGGATACGATATAACATTTTCTAGGGTATTTGTCAATTTCACTGAACGTTTGGGCTAACGAGTGAGTGTATATACAATTATGTAAGAAAGCTCGAATTTAAGGGAGAGAAAGTGAGTCGACAATAAAAAAATTATCGTTCTAGTCCTTTTGTAAACAAGCTTTGTGTTGGGGCGGCCGTACTGAACTGCTCCACGTATTCTAGAAACCTAAACAGTACCTGTTACATCTGTTGAATCCGTCAAAATTATGTAAAAAAGATGTTTAGATATATAGCATTTATGTTAGATGATTGGGAACAGTCGCTTTTTGTACAACATATCCGAGAACTAGTGTCTACATTTAATATTGTGTAACTTCAGAGCAGAGGGTATATCACGAATAACGTGACATTTGCGAGTACGTATTCGTACCGTCATGGACTTTGGACATTTGTTAGTGTACTTTACGGCCGGTAGAGGCGCTGCACAAGTAACACATGTCGATGACGATACGAATATTTTCACAAATGTTCGTAATTGACAAAAAAATTGTAAATCAAGTTTTGATATTTTGTTTATATTAGTCATTGGATACTGTTCGTTTACTGTATAAATATCTATATATTTGTTGTATTTCAATATATATTTTGGATTTCTTTTTGAATGAATTGAAAACTTTGTATGTAAAAATGATTTCTACTTAATAATACCGAATTGCTAAATGTGAATGATTTATCCAAACATTGTCCGTTTTAAATGTGCTTTAAGTATTTTTTGCAAACATTTCATATACCAAGTTACCATAGACAAATATTTTATTATTTAAAAAGACGCTAGATAACAAAATAAACAACAATAGCAACATTGTTTAAAATATTGTATTAAATGTAGGTAGCGACCGTTCTCCAAGATTCGCCGGTTTATTGTTAAGTTGTGTATGACAGATGGATGAGATTAGGTTATAAATAAATTATAAATAAAGAAGAGAATATTTTTAAAAATGTGTCGTTTTTATTAACCCTATCATTTTATTTATAAATGTTACTTTATACAAATTATTTACAAACAATTTTATCTTGACGTTTTTGTTTGAATTCACTCGAATAGTAATCGCTCTGCGTTTACTCCAGTTTCTTGAGCGTAGTATTTGGGACAAGGAAGCATCCAAAACCGCACGCTGAAAATAGAACACAAATAAAATGGTTTTCCTAAACGCCATCTGGTGGACAGATTTTATTATATCTATCATGTTTTATTTTTAGATATAGGGAAAGACAATTTTTAAATCGAATAAAATAATTATTGAGGCAATAATAACTGGAATTGACTGGTGAATTAACTAATTTAAAACTGCAAAATGGATCACATTTCAAGTTTTGAATAAGCGCCATCTATTCAAACATTACAAAATCTTAACGAATTAGAAAAAGTTTTAGTGGTAGTACTATTGACTATTAGATGTCGCTTTTCTCAAACAATAGGAATAAGTATTTAAGATAGTTTATTTTACATTGATTATTAGAATAGTACATAAAAAATGTCATTTTACCAGCTAAAACCACAGCTATTGTGATAAATGGCGGCAGACAGCCATAGTCTATGAGCGCGGGAAATATGACTGTTCCCGCTATCGTACCCAGGCGACCGCTCATCAGGAATGTAGCCATAGCCATTACCCTGTAATGTAATAATTTATTTATTACATTATTTAATTAATTTATCAAGATGACTGGAAACAAAGAAACAGAAGTTATATCGAATCTGCTAGAAACTAAAAAAATCTATTTATATTAAAATTAAATCTTCACCTTAAAGAGGTCGGAAAGAGGTCGACATTGATACTGGAGAGTGAGGCCCCACAGAGGGCGGTGAAGGATAACGCTGCAGTGACCATGGCAACCACAGCGGCGGCACCCGAGCCCAGCACCGGCAACAGAGCGATGATTCCCGCGCTCACCACGCCGCACAGGCCAGCAACCACCTTCTTACCGCATCTGGAGTGTCACAACTGCTAGAACTGGGCAAGTGTTAATATTAGCTGGTGATTAGACTTTTCACCTAGCAGAAGAGCATATACTACAAGAATACAAATATAATAAGGTGACCCAAACTTTAGTTTGATTGTATAGAAATTAATGGTATTGTAATAAAACGCCGTGTTGAGGCATTAATTAAATAACTGGCACACATTGGCAGACCTGTTGACGAGAGCGCCGCCGATGCTGTAGGTGAGCACGGAGCCCGCGCCGACCATAGCGCTCTGCAGGTAGGTTAGCATGTCGGGCTGCAGTGGCGCGCAGGGCCCAGAGTCCGCGGGTGCTGGTGCCAGCGCCGAGCACAGCGTGCCGTTCTCCTCGGACCCTATCATGGCTGCCAGTTGCGGGTACCATAGCCGGATCGTATTGGACCTGAAGACAACAAGTGGTAGAAGATCATCTGCAATAATCGTTAATATCTTACGTTTAACTGAGAAGAGTTAATGCATGCAAATAATGTTAATATACCCGAACATGCAGCCGATGTGTATGGCGCACATAAGCAGCAGCCAGGGCGCGTGCGGGGGGCGGAAGAGGGGCGCCAACTGCGCCGCCCCGCCCCGCAGCGCCGCCACCCCGCGCCCCTGCTCTTGTGACCTCTCCTCCACTAGTCGTGTCACCTAGAAGTCATGCTGTTTTAGTTATATCATAAAAGTTAAAGAGGTTAGAAGACAGGAAAACGGCTAAGAAAATGTATGTAAGTATCTAATATACGGTAAAAACTTACTGGAAATTGTTCCTTCGATTTTCCTGTGTTCATCCTATATATCTTCCTAAAGACCTCGAGGGCCTCGGCGTTGCGGCCTCGCGACATGAGGAACTTGGGGCTCTCGGGCAGGCAGAGGAAGGCAAGCCCCGTTAGCAACGGCACCAGCGCCGTCGCCAGCAGGAACAGGTTCCACGAGTGGATTACTGCCGAGGAAAAATGTTGTACGTCAGCCTCATACAGCCTATGTCATCGACATATGCCTTTAACTACAAATAAACGACGAAGATTCGTAAATTCTCTCAAATAAATTGTAAAAGATACTAAACGAGTTTATTCCAGTCAGATTGGTATGACAAGGTACTGACCGAATCTCCCGCCAAAGAGATAGAAGTCCCAGGTGTGTGTGAGCATGGCCCAGGCGAGCAACGGCAGCGTGGTGTTGGCGATGGTGTAGAACAGGCTGGTTAGCAGGATGACGCGCGCACGCAGCTCCGTCCGGTGCAACTCCGCTATGTAAGAGATCAGCACCGCAAACGGACCGTTGAATCTGACAGCCATAATAAAATGTCCAGTTATTCTCCTGTACTCTTCTTATCGCTAGATAGCGCTGTGGTTCATGCTTAGGTTTTTTCAACTTCACCATCAAAGAAAACTTAAAAGGTTACTACGTTCGACTATAGTTACTGACAAGAATCCACTAGCGAATCTCGTTATTAACAGCATGGTGAAGTTCTGGCTCATGGCAGCAGCGATCTCGAAGAGTCCGGAACAGAAGAAACCCCAGGCCAGGATCTGTCTGCGGCCCAGCGTGTCTGACAGAAAGCCCCACACCAGCGCTGACGATATCATGCCTAGACAACGAATAATGCCTGATGTTATTATTGGGACCTGCACATATTTAATTTAAATTTTCTGTTTTGTTAAAAGTCAATGCATTCAAATGAGAAGTACTTCATGTAATATGTAAATGGTGCGAAATTTCGGTGGTTTTGTCAAATTGCGTCACAGTGAGAGCGGCAAATAACGCGCTATCTGCCGTTTGTGTGCGGTGGATTCGCGCGGTCACTCGTACTAACATCTGCCAGATAAGCAGAGTCAACATTCACACTGTGTCCGAGTGTTTAGTTTGCTAAGACTTCATAGATACTCTGTGGGATTAACAGGTTAAAGCACCTCTGGAAAAGAATCCAACTTTTGTACATGTGTCAAAGTGAAGCAAAATAATTTACGTTAGTTTACCTATGTGTTTGAACTAGAGGTTAAACTTGATATTGGATTAATATGGTGTTTGCTTTAGTAGCTCAATTATGAAACATTTCAGGCTATTTAAATTCACACTACGATCACAAACAGGGGAGCTAAACGAAAATGATCAACCTCCATAGGTAATAGCGTTCACAGTTCCCATGTCTAGCAGGCTAAGGTTCATGTCGCACTGGGCACGTGTGAAGATGTAAGATACGGAGCTGGTGACGGACACGGCGCTCCAGAAGGCAGGTAGCGTGCAGAGCAGCAGCGCGATGTTGAACCCGCCGTACCCTGTCGCCGCTATTGCTGTTTCGAAGTCCGCCGCCGACTCTGCAAAACATGCACTCAGACACGTCAAGACAACACTCATATTGCTTATAAGTTATGCTAAGATATTAGATAAAATACTGTAAGTAAACCACTATAAACTAAGGCCTTCCTAGAGAAGAGTTGGAGTGCAGAAGAATCTTCAGGAATGATTGGACTTTAGCCGCCTACAGACAACTTACTGACTTAAAGAGGCACATTGACAATAAAATTGAAAGAAATAAATAATACCGAAGATTAACGTTTGAAAAAGCTGCGAATTAGTAAAGTGTGACGCAAAATGAACATTTCATATTAATTGTGCTGGTGATTATAAGAATCGTCAAATATTTATTGGGTTATAAATGCAGATGTTGAGACTAGCTGGAGCGAGCTAAATATATACAGAGGTACCCTAGGTGTGCGGTATTCAATGTGCCATGTGGAGCAAAAACCAGCTTAAATTCTAACACAATTATTTTATAGTAGACAGAAATAGTATAAGCTAAGTAGCTTTTTTATGGAGCAGAAGAAAACTGTGCTTTAATACAAAACAATTTTAAGTGCGTGTTCCATATCTCGCGTAAAAACGGAACGTTAAGATTTTTTTATTCGTTCGTGAAATAATTGGGACGTAGCAATAGCGGACTATAAATTAGAGTTCATAGTCAATTAAAAGCTTTGACGCACTTTCCCTACGAACGGCGTACATCTCAGTTTTACAATGGAGACAAGGTCGCACATTTCGTCAACTATAAATACCGCGCGGTACAAACACACGCTAAATTATAATAGTGATGTACCTTCCCTTTACAGATTTACAAACCCGATTTGATATGGAAAGACCGAAACGGCAGGACAACTTTGCAGTTTTTCCATTAAGGTAATGAATCAAATGTTTATAAAACGTATTACAAACATCAAAATTGTTGTTAATAAAAATATACTTTACTTATCAGAACAAGTACTGGGAAATAATAAGCATTGAATTGATTGTTTGGTATTTCCCAGTTGATAGCTGTTGCAGTTTTCGGACCGAAAATATTAATAAGAATAACGAAAGGCTAGAAAGAGCAGAGACCGAGTAGCCCGCGCTACTCTCGATTAGGCCGAATGACATCGACTGCATTGGCCGCGGTCCAAGCCCTCGCGTGGCCCACACCAGACCGCGCTGAGACGCATTTTGTTTTCATCTCGTTATTCTTGGAATGTTTTCGCTTCGATTCTGGTATAAAATGAGCAATAAATCGCACGATCGAGAGAAATTTGTGACGCATTTCAGTCAGCGATTGACAAACAAGAACTGCTTGGTCATTTTAGTTGGTTCATCCTCAGATTTATAAGCGTCGCTAGTCGCTAGTCGCTAGTCCAGCAGGCCAATGATCAAGGGGGCTATTAGTAAAAAATCGTTTCTATTATTTCAAAGTGAATGCTTCTACTTTTGTACAACATTTTCGATATATACTGTGTAAAGTATTTTTCTCTGCGGCAAAGATACGGGTTGTTATTTGTTATTATTAAAACTAAATTTTCCTCAGGATGTTTTTGTTTTTCAAACATTAACGTATGGGGGAAATTAATAACAAACTTAAATCTTCTATGAGGAAAACCCGCAAACGAGTTTTTGTTTTTATTCATTCTTTTACTTAATTTATATGAAACTCGCCTTTGTTAAACAGATTTTAGAATATTACTATTAAAAGCTAAAAAACTTCTAATTAAGTTCTTTTAAATACCGCGTGATCTGAGTCGCGGGTGACAGCTAGTATTATGTAAAATTGCATCGTAATACTCCCGTTAGCATGTTTACTTACGTAAAAGTGTACACAAAAAGACAGACAAGTTGATTCAGTATATTGTCCTAGGAAGCGATACTGGCTTAGGCTACACAAATACATTGTAGTGAGATGACGTCACACACACCGCGTGACGTCACCGTACAGCTACAAGATGGGAAAGAAAAAAAATCAGACAATTCAATTACTAAGAACACAAGTATTTCATTTCATAGTCATTACTGACACTACGTTATAAAAATAATATTTTCTACATAATCTTAAACCTGTTAGTGTAGATATCTTGAGTGTCTTTCTTTCTATCTACTCATGAACGGTGGGAGCATTTTGATGTACAGCAGGTTCGATTATCGATTAATATCAAATTAGCGACTAAATCTTGGTAATTACTGACTTTTTTAGTAATTGACGTATGAAACCACAATATTTCATTTGGAAGTTATGAGGTTTACCGTCTTATTTGGATAAAAATATTTCAATAAAGCAATGAGCAAATCTATCTTAATGTATGCGTAATTATATTCTCGCGCTTAAAAAGATGTATAGAAGGATAATGGTTTAAAACATTTATTTTATTACATTTTTAGGCAAATCGGGAATCCCTGAAGCAATTGTTTTTGTTCTGTTTCTGGTATATATAGCTTTCATCGTTGTTATCAGTCATAACAAAGAAATAAACAGTTTTTGTAACTGCTATCACTTTGTTTTGCAAACGTACAGATACAAACATTGCCATTAAAAAAATCATTTTTTGGTAATTCAGAATCACGTACCTTGCGCCATCTTTTCTAAATTCGTAGATGAAAGTCCCGTGACTTTGAAAAGATGGTCATGAGGTATCTCCTCTCTGACTCCGGAGGCCTGCGCCTCACTCCTGGTGGTCACCATCTCTGAGGGTCAGCGTCACCAGCCTCCACAACCTAGCTATATGTACCTCCAATGATCTGCCACAATGAACTAACATTATTACGTCGCGGTGGCAATAGCTCGCAAAGTTTGCACACCGACTAATATATACACGAGATATCTTCAGAGTTTGCGAAGGGATCAAACGGTGTGTTCAGTAAACAAAATTTTCAGTTTTCCTCCATATCGTATCTCTGGTAAATATATTAAAATGCATGAACGATATGTAATATAAGGCTGGAAATACACATGAAAAAAATCATGCCTTGCATGGCAGATGCTAGCACGTGCCAGCTACAGGCTTGTGTGAACGCTAACATGGTTAGTCCGATATTTGATTTTGTAACAGTTACTCCCAAGTAAGTTGTGGGAGAGGTCGAGGGAGGTACGAAATTCATCTCATACGATCTTGTTGACATTCTACAAGCATGTGTGTACGCATTGTGCCAGTTGCTGGCATGCCATCGACTACCCTATTTTACCGGCATGTGTATTTCTGCCTTAATTCAAAGTTATTAATATCATTTAAATATTTGCCCGTCGCCTGATGTTTATTTGTTTGATGCAATTATTGCAAACGTTATAAATTGTCTACGCGTTTCGTATATTCAAACCAGCAAGTTAGAACAAAGTAGACAGAATTGGATTTAAATATTAGTCAAATAAATTACCAATTAAACTTGCAACCTTAGAAAAAAATATTTTAAATACTGCATCGTACATTTTTGAACACATTATAGAAATAACCGTTTTCCTTAATTTTCATACTTAACATTTAAGTTAGTACTTACTTTCTTACGTTAATTATTTAGGGATATCGTCTTCCGTAGCATATCACGTGAGTCTCGTGTGGTCCTACCACAATATTTGATAATAATTTAGAAGCGCAGTTCAGTTTGGCGATATCCGTGCGCCGACCTCTATTGCACTCCGTCATCATAGGAGCATCGAACTAATGTTACTTCGCCCAAAGTAAATAACGCAATTAATTACGCTGATTATGACTTTGTTTTACGTAATTTTTATAACATGTGATATTTAAGTAATTAATAAACCAACTTATAGATAAACTTTGTTTCTTTGCATTCACGAGATCAATTCTAAGTTAACGTGTATCTAAAATATTGAAAAATGTATGTAAGCGAGTCTTTTACGTTTATCGACGTCGAAAAACTACGAATTTTGTCACATAAACCGGACGACTTTTACCATAACAATATAACTATCGCAAAACAACAGCCGAGTAGTAAGTTTCCGTAGTGACATATTTTTTATTGCTCGCTATAATTGAAAGTAACAGTGCGATGAAGGACAGATAAGCGAGCTATATTTAGAACACAAGAAAACTGTGGGAATGCTAAGATTGGAGTCGACAAAGGATTTTTGTTGCTAGCGACATGGGACACCACGGGGATGGGGACAAAGTACAATATTTATAGGGTTGTCAAATTGTAAAATATTCAAGATTATTACAGAGATTCGCACTTTGAGAAAAAATGCAAGACATCGCAGGTCTTTTGGCGAAGATGTGAGCCGGAATATTGTTAATATTTTAAGATCAACAACTGTTTTTTGTATAAAACCTTTCTTTATTATTAATCAGTGTATAATTTTATTAAATCGAGTACTAGAAGAAGTTACTAAACCAAAAGGCATGACAGCCCTATTAAGAAGAAAGCTTTGAATGGCGAAGCCTGAGGACTGCCGACTGATTGTGGCGAGCACGCCGCCGCCGCGTGCTCGGACCTCGGACAACTACTTAGCTATGTATTTACATCGATACATGCAAGGTATTGGAGTACTTCCGAAATCAAACAATGGGTTCATTATTATTAAAAAAAAACAAAAACATGATTGACTGTTTCGCAGCCAATTGAACTGTTTAGTTGCACAACTAAAAATCAAGAAGTGTGCGCACCTTCATATAAGCCCATAGCAATCAAAGCGAGACTAAACAGTTGTGCCATAGTTTACCATAGTTTCAGGTATGCATGCTCTAAATCAGCTCATAATCGTCTCAACAGTTCAGGTCTGCTCACGGCTGTACAGAGTTGATCTGTTAGCCGGTTCATTGTTCTTCCGACTCGCGAACTGCGAACTGATCTGTAGGTTTTAGTTGAATTGTTTATGTCTATTATAGTTTGTGCTTACTAGTTCAATATATTGATGTCGTTCTCATACTAACGAAATAAATTAGATCATTAATGGCCGGTTTCCCAGCTATGTTTAACCATTCGTAAGTATTTTTGGTTCGAAGAATTCATGATATGCGTTACCGAACTACGTAACCTGAGTTTTACACCTTTGAAACTGACCTTAACCTTACACTAATGATTCACTAAGTAATGATAAAATAAATGGAAGCTTCAGCAACCCAGAATAACTAAGTATACGCTCATTCATTACGACATTAACAATTATTACGTATAACTTTATAAAAGAATGAGGCAAACAAAACAAATTTCTCATTATTACTAATCAATAAGACAATCCAACAGAGTACACAAGTCAAATGTATCCCTTAGCAAATAGCAGAAGGTCGGCCTCTCCCAGCCCTCTCACCTGCGGTAATGGCGTGTACACACCGGGTGTTTGCTTGCGCCCCCGCCGCCTAGTGTGGCCTTGGCTTTATATCCCACTGTAAATTGAACCTGAAGTTTGCTTATATCCTAAATGGCTTACACATAACCTATTTATCCGTACAGTAACTTGCACACTTGCAGCCTAGCTTTTGGAGATAAATAACGGTGTTCATACAAGGGTCTATGTCAAGCCTGTTGAAGGAGTTCAGACTTTGAATTCAGCGATTTCGTACGATAATAGGAAATATCGACTACTTTAATACTTCAATGTGAAGTTAGATAATCTTACTGCAAGATACTTATTTTCACTTTAAACTATCTGTACTTTTTGTATGTGAATAAAAATATTCCATGAAATACGATTTGTACGTCCATTGTCGTACTATGTGCGGTATTGTTGATAATGTTGTGACTGGACACGCGAGACTAACATTAACGTTGTTGGTTAGTGTCGTCTATTCGATACATAACACGAGTACACATTTTACTCAAATACTTAAAACAGTGTACGTTCGTTTCACTTTTCAGCATTGACACGGTTTCTGTGCGCTTATCACTGAATATAATTAATGAGAAAAATAATTAGGTGAATGGATATGTTTAACAATTATTAAATAAATTAGGTACCAATATTTAGCTAGACTAAAAATATTAATAGTGTTACAAATAAATCTTAAGTAGGACCTAATTTACTGCGTTACTACAAAAACGTTATTATTTAACTTAAGGGATTTCTAAGTTAGAGTTGGAAGACTTTTATAAGATTGATCTTTTATAACTTTTGATATAACTTGTAAGATCAACAGTTATTAAAACATGTCATGTCCCCATCCTCATCCTACTTCCATAGGGTCTTTGCACCAGATTTTCATCGTCTAGGATAAACTATCTTACATCATCAGTCGTCATTCCTGTCTTGATCATGTCGTCTTTCACGCTATCCATCTCTTTTAAGCTACTACCGGTGTACCTCCACACTAATAACTAAAGTTCTTTTAACAAGCCCGTTGATGAGTTCTTCGTAGAGATGTCAGCAAAGGAAGGACTTCAATTAAACTGGCCTACAAACTAAGTCGCATATCTGTTGTATCGATAAGTTCGTCGTACAAAGTATACATGAAAGGGGGACTATTTACGAATCGCTCGACGGACTTCATTGTCGAACGGTTTGTACTTGTCATTGACATCGCAAATATCGATATAATTAGTGTGGCCCTAGCCCGGCGGCGGGCACGGACGACTGCGACCAGCGACCAGCGACCAGCGACCAGTCCCAGTTCCCAGTCGAAGTCTGTCAGTCACACGCTTCGCACGTCCGCATCCACAAATGCCGCGTTTCCGAACCCGCGTCAAACTCAAGTGATTAAAAGATCATTTATTAATCACTACAAAACAAATGGGATAAAAAAGACAATTAGCAAAAGACAATAATTTTTTATTAATGTGATAGATTTTTACCAGTAAAATATAATTTTGCTTTCGTGTGATATTAGTTCGTAATTTACTTAAATTTAATTAGAGTTTAGTGGATATTTGGACGGCTTGTTTTGTGTTGTGCCAGCCGCGAAGATGGAAGAACAAGCAGGTAAATATTTTACTATTATAATAAGCTATAGATAGTAATAGCAAATGAAAAACTAATATGTAAAGATACCCTATAAGGCACTTGTTAATTTACTATAGGTAAGTATGATACTTTGACGATGACAGTGTGGAAATTGAAAATTTTCATGCAACATGTAACAAAGAAAATAATCAAAAGCAATTGTAACAAGAGGAATATTGTTATTTAAACGTATATACAATTGGTAGATAGAATAATGTGAGAATTAAAAATAATTGTGAACTAAGTAGGGTATCAATTTTGAGGGTAGTCGAGGAGAGTTATTTATCGCGAGTAGCGAGCAAGCTGCCAACACAGCTGATAGCACTGTAAATTTAGTACTTATTCTTTTGTAAACAAATTGAGAATCCCAAGTGAGTCTGAGCACGCTATTGTATTATGTTTTCTCACTATTTTGTCAGTACTCCTTTCTGCATAATTGTCGCCAGTCGATTTTCTAGGCTAGATCTAGGGGAGCTACTATTAGTGCTGTCTTATTCGAAGTAGTTCTTCTATCAATTTTCTGTTTTTCTAGGGGGAGGCATAAGACCCCTTTCGCGTCCTCCTGGCGACGTCCGTGCGTTTCAGGAATAGGTCCCCACCTTTGTATATTTTACAAGGTTTAATATGAATTTATAATTAAATAGTATAAATGAAATCGTAGAATAGAATAGTTATAGAATAGAATAGTTAGTAACCACAAATCACGATAATCTGTTGGTAGGGTAGATTAATATTATTACAAGTGATGAATTTTACATGATCATTGAAGTATGTTTATCATGATTATTTACTTTCCTCTTTTAACAATATTCTTAGTAAGTATTATTAAAAATTAACTTTTTACGTCGTACTTCAGAGCTTTATAAGTCGCATGGTTGTGTAAATAAAACAGAATAACTTGACTTATAAAAGTTCAAAGCTGCCAGACTAAAGCAACAAGTGTTCGAGCTTTCGTTACACGAAAACTTTAGCGTGGGCTTCCTCTGCTGAAATATCCTGAAAAAATATTTATCTTTGTGTGTGTGTATTTTTTTTTTCAAAGAAAATAAGTAGAGAATTATTTCGTTTGCAAAACTAAAGAAGGGATCACTAAACAAAATCAAAGTTCAATTTAAAATTGCTTAACACTTAATACGAATTTGCGTGTCCTTAGGATCAAATTAACTTGTTGTAAATTAACTTGATCCGTTATAACTATAATAGGTTTTTTTCTTTAGATCTCATTCGGACACCATGCGATAATTTCATGAAAATCTGTCTAGTGCTTTGAAACCTATATGGGACAAATATACAAACAAACTTTTTTTATACGGAAGGAGACATTTCTTAGAATGTCCTCTAAAATGAGAAGAACTCATAGTTAAGATATTGATTGAGTATGGGGGATGTCGGCTGCGTCTTTATTGGGGCGTGTTGTCGGGCTGTGCGGCCGTGGTATGACGTCATCGCCCCCTTATTGCTCTCCGCTTGTAGCGTAGCCCACTTCGTTTATTAGTTTCCTTAATTATTTTATGTGAAGCGGTAATAGGTCAGCGAGTGGGCGTCGGGATT
>LD688974.1:241270-262515 GCA_003118335.3 Papilio memnon | reverse complement strand
AATTAATTTCAATTGGTATAGGTGAGTTTGTGTCTCGTTAGATTTAGATAAAAGGCAATTAATGTAAACACGGTGTCGATCACCCGGCGCCCCCTGCCACCCGCGCCCCCCGGCGGATCGATGATAGTCGCCTAAAGTCAGCGGTTCATCCACATCACAGCGTAACTTGACATTATGACATAAATGTATGTGATAAAGGAGTCGTAAAAAAATATTAACGTTGTTCAAAATAAATGTAATAAAACTATTATCTATAATTCAGTAACTAAACATAGCTCCCGAGGACCTCTTACTGTAGTAGCCAAAGTGGGAACCATTCTCGTATAAAAAAAAATCTGTCAAAATAAATAATTTTCAATAATTATTGCGACATATTGGTTATTATTGCTTCATAGTTCTTTAAAATTCCAGACTATATAATACAAAATTCCATACATCTTGACCTTTGTTTGGTGTCTAAGTAATGTACTGAGAAATGGTTTATCATAAACATTACGTCATTTTGTTAAATTCCATTGAAAATAATTAGCTTTCCACCGTGTTAGGAGATACGGAAGGTGTGTTTGTATGTTTGCGCTGCCAAATACGTCCCTGCCATTAACTATATTTACGAGGTGCTAACCGACAGACGGACGCTCTTATTTTTTTTACGATTGCTCATTACAGATGAAAAGAGAGTCGTTAATTACATATCGATAATAACACCATGATTTTGTAGTTCATTCGGACAATTCATAGAGAATTTTAAAAGCACTGAAGACATAACAGTATTTATTCTTATTTACAAACTACATTATAGTGGAATTTTAAATAAGATTTTCATAATAGTAAGGATGTACAAAATAGAAACTAACCAATAATCGGTAATTATTAAGAATCATCTTAATATTTCACAATCGATAACTAAGAACTGCGTTTTCCTGTTAAGTTTGATAAAAACAAACAACTCGATAAGACTGTTATTGCGTGTTGAATGCAATGTCATTAACACGTGTTGCACATTTCTCTTCAAGTGATACGAGTTCTTCGATAAGTCATAAAAATGTTTTGTGTCCATAATTAAGTAGAGAAAAAACAATTTTCTTGTCTCAGGAATTGTCCTGCACAAAGCGTGGCTACATTGTTTATCCCAGTACCATTACCGCCGATTCATCTTCTCAACTATAATTTATTATTCTGTTTACATAATTATTGTGATCTAAATAAAATAAGCAAATATGTTTAAATGTCCAATACAAAATCTCAAATATATTTAATTATATAATAAGGTGACAAAGAAGTTAACTGCCACCCGAATTCGCCAAAATAACAGAACGCAAAGAAAGATGATATTTCTCCTTTCTATGCGACCCTCGACCGTCAAATTCAAGACCCCTTCCCATCTTTTCATAATTAAATAAAAAACAACATAGTGAAAACACTAATTTAGAAGTGCAACACTGGAGAAATGGCTCTCTGAGCGAAAACATGCTCTAATCGTACCATTCAATGTCTGTGACCTCAGAAAGTTCTGGAATCATACACCCGGACAGTTAGGCGTACGCAGAACAGAGTATAAACAGTACACCAACACGTGATGTTATTGCTCTACTCTTTGTTTAAATGATACGCAACACTTGTTGATCATCTGCGATCTTTACGTAACGCAGTTATTTTGATTAATTTATAAATAAACAATTATTTGTGTCAAGGATGTCCCGTGACTCAGTAATCGCGATCGGCGGTAGACAAAATATTGTCAACTACGTGTATTTAAAAAAACTACTAACTTCTTATATAGGCAACCTTATATACTTACACGTCGTTTATTTAAATGATTGGCTTTTGTTTACTAAAAACGAATTTGTTATCATCAGTAGTTGCGACAAGCTACACGCATTCATGAAGTTTTTGGCTCAAATTTTCATACGATAAATCCACTTTCCTTCAAGACTGGAATAGCTGAAAATCTGGAAATTAGCCATGGCATCCTAAAAAGACAGACGAAATTCCATCAATCGATATCACCTATTCATGGAACATTATTCACTTAAACATATAAATACACACATTTTAAAATAATCAAAAAGAATCTAACAACTCTTCTTATTACAATAACTAGCTGTTACTCCCGACTTGGCCCGCGTAAAATTAATAAATAATAAAAATAGAACCCATGTTACTCGCAGATAAATTACCTTTCTAACGGTGAAAGAATTTTTAAAATCGGTCCAGTAGTTTTTGAGTTATTTCAATGCATAGAAAAATACAAATCTTTCCTCTTTAAAATATTAGTATAGAAAACCATTAGCTTGTAAAAAAGTGGCTCGTATGTATGATGACGTATTAGAATCGATCTCGCGGCTAATATTCCGTCTGAGGTGCAGCGGAGCTGTGGAGTGTTATTGCTCGATAAGCGATGTCGGATTAGATACCGCTCGGGGCCGCGCGATGCCGCCGCCGCCGCCTTGCGTCTCTCAGACCTTATCACAACGTATTCGCTCTCGATAATAATCTATGAACGATATTGCGTAGCACTTCGTAGCATTTTATCGTAGAGACCTCTAGTCCTACTACGGCTACGTAAAATTGAGCTAAATCTATGTTATGTATGAAAGTTTTGTTAATTTTTGTGTTGAAGATTAATAAAGAAGATTTATGTTTTACCCCCATTTGCCGTAATTACAGATTAATTTAATACTAAACCATAGATCATAATAAATGAAATAGTTTCAGTTAATTGTCGTAGATAGTAGTGCAAGGCTGGGTGACGTCACACCTCCCCCCCCACCCCCACAGTCAGTCCCTTCCATAATCTTTTATGTGGCGGTGATAGTGACATGGCGGACTGTAAAACTTATGACGTCGTTAGGACCACGCCTCTGTTACACGCAAAGGTCACGAGAATAAGGGTGGGTTGCTGAAAATCTCTTCAATGATATCATCTGATATGAAATAGATAATAAAAAGGAATGTCTATTTGTTTATCCTTCATTAGTTTAAATGAACGTCTGGGAACATCTTGAATGAAATATTCTCAGAAGCTTTGCAGTCAGACGTTCATTAAGCTTACATTGGCCCACGAAATACCAGCTCGGAGCTGACTGATCCGGTGCTAACCGGCTTGCACCGGTTATATCCGGACACCGTGAAGGCTGAAGCCATGATTAGCCGCTGGATCGGCTACAATTAAAGTTGATTGGTGTTGATGTATAGCGAGATTAACATCAAAGAATCCAGCGCAGATAATTGTTAGGCGTTTGTTTTGTGGCGAGGCCTTTGAACTTATTTGTGTCTACAGAACTGCTGTCTATTGTTATCAATTATATTACATACTAACTGTTGCTCGCGACTTCGTCCACGCAATTTTAAGATAAAAAAGTGGCCTATAATATGCCCGTCTATGTCAGCTACCCTTCAGCGAATGTCCGGTCGAAATCGTCTCAGCCGTTTCGGAGATTACCCGGAACAAACGCGGCTTGCGGACAGACCGACAATCATTTTTTAAATGCAATTTTCGTTATCAGCAACGCAAATACATCATCTTTCCGAACGTGGAATTTTTATTTTAATAGTACAAACAGACACTCCAATTTTATTACATGAATAGATAGATAGATTTATCTTTTCTTTATACATGGCATTTTATTTCCAGTCCTAACATGAATGCAGAAAATGAAGCAAGCTGTTATGGTGAACTTCAATTGTTTTAATACTAAAGCACCGACTATTTACTTAAGTACTTATAAATCTGGGCTTACTAATATTTACTTATGTTCTTGTTTCTCATGACCAGTTGGCTGTTTTTACTTAGTGATATTTTACTAGTTGTTACTTTTTATGCGAGTGTTACATTCATCGTGTGCCAATCATTTCAACAAATGATATGAATAATGATATTTTTTGCTCTTGCAATTTAAAACTTATTGTCTTATATCCGGTTCTAAACAGTACTATAAGGAAACATATTGATATGGTACTACTTTTGACTAATAAATTTAATATAAAAACTTACACGAGCACAAGTGTCAGACACTGTACCAATGTTATGGTTAACGAAGTAAATATGATCGCGGCTTCGAGTCGCCTCTAGATGTGGTAGAGATGGTCGCAAACAATAGAGGCAACCGGAGTCGCCCCCGGCCGGCCAGCGTCAGAAATAACTCGTCACAACATAGACATAACATCTCGCTGTTCCAGCTTTGTTTTCAAACAGACCGACTGGCGGACTTTGCTTGCCGTTTGATATTCCTGCTTCATTCACATGCAATTGTCTATTTTATGCATAACGATTTCTTCATCAGTCTTACCAAAATTATTAATAACTTCGCAATTAATTAAAAAAAAAATCTTTAAACAAAATACTAAATAGTCATAGGTTTAAAAATATTTCTTAGCATTATGTAAATGGTATAATTTAAAAAATTTATAATACTTCAGGATAAGCCAGGATATCAGTTAAGACCTTCCACCACTAAACACATTCAGATAAATCAAACGTAATAAATAATCAAATTACATCGAAAGCACTAGAAGAGTTAGATGCACACATATCTAGACGACCTGAGTGGTCTGTAAGCACTAAGATCAAATCAGGTTCAACAAGTGTAAATTAGTTATCAATATGTACCGCGCACGTCCTCGATTTTATTACCTTTGCAATTGAACGTCGAATCAAACTAATGGAATACCGGTTATTTCCGGTACGGTTGGATACGTACCGGTTTATCGGTTTTAGGTACGACGTAGTTTGGTTTCAGTTTAACACTGAAATTGGTTATAACACGATGTTTGTCAACCTCGTTCGTTCTGGTTTGTCTACCCGAAAGTGAATATGTATTTGGTCTAGATGTGTCAATTTCTCTGTCAATTGTTGACTCATTTGTTTACTTACGGTTATTATTATTTCTGACTATTATCGTAAACATCTTTGAATATTAGACACATATTTAAGAAGCTTTCAATAAATGCAAATGTCAATCTCATGTTTCTTGAGAAAAGTAATTTCACTTTGATTTCAAGTAACGTTTGGCAGATTGTTTTTAAATAAAATTGTCCTTAATCCTATCCGAGTAAATTCCTATTACTGTTTAAGAAGTTTGTTACAATAGGATTGTAAGTTGAATTAATCCTTAGACATTATTGTACATCTCACTATGACTACTTAATTCTTTAATTACTTGTAACTTTTATCAAACTAGATTTTTCCATTTGATTTTTTAATATTTGTACCATTAATTAGGTAATACCGGAAGCATTCATTACAGGATAAGTGTGTCAATTGGCTGATGATGAGCAAATTGCATTAGTCAACTGCAGGAAGCAGAGGTTTCTCGGGTCAGCCGCCTCCGCAACTTCATATCGAACTGAGGGTCTATCGTGAATTTCGTGGCAGTTGCGAGAACTTATTGGTTTCGGTTTCGGCAGTGCACAAATACAAATTTCGTCGATAAAGTTACAAAAACGATCTCACGAAAATTCACAATAGGCCCTCTGTTTCAAATTTTTAATTATTAATATATACTAAAATTAGATTTTCTTTCAAACTTTCCACTAAATACTCACAAAAAGTGGAATATTAAGGAAATCATTGTCAAATTGCACTGATGTTTAGTAAAGATTTGCCTTAGTTGTAGAACATAAGTGTGTTATCTTAGAAAGTATTTAATGATCGAGAATGTAGGATATGACTATCGCACCGCGGTGGCCGGCGCGCGCGCCGCATCTTGGCAAAGCATTGATCTATTTGTGTTGTTGTTGGCAGAGATCAAGGAGCGGCTGCAGAGGGCGCCGTTCGAGACCGCGCTGCATCACGCCGGTTTGTATACATCGTTATATAATATACATTTATATAAACATGCTTCAGTTAATACTGAAAATGCGTTTTAGAGAGCTTATCACGAATATTAGATTTGTGCAGCCCCCGGCGTGTAGTACATCAATCAATCTCATACAAATTTTCTCTCGCAATGTCACATATTCTTAATAGACCCTCTGAAGTACTAACTTGACTCAAGTTAACATAATGATGCGCCTGCGCTGCTTCAAACCGAATAAATGATATATTTGTCTTATTACACATGTGTAATAAATAAGTAATGTTATATTTTATATTGACATTGAAAAACATATTATAGTATACAGTTGACCTTATTTAATGTAATAAATATTATAAATTCTACACGCAATACTTTGTAATATATCATAAAATTATATTTCAAGAAATTGTAAATGTTTTATTTAGAGAGAAACATGTTTGCTTATTGTTTCGGATCAGCGGTTATCAAAACGCTATTTCGCATGATATGTGGAAAAGTAGTGGAAGTAACATTTTCCAAGCATTAAAACGGTTCACTTCGATTAATATGAAAGTAATATTTAAACCACATAGTACATTTCAAAAGAAATTATGAGCTTATATCGATGTAGAATAGCGCCAACACTTGAAACAGTCCATACCAAGCTTCAAGCGGTCCGTCTATGGCAGCCGTAATTCTTTACAATGATGTACTTATAATTTATATCAATGTTATTGAATATATCAACATGAAAGGTTTCTCTCAGCCTGCACTCTCTCATATAAGACGTAAAGCTCTTACAAAACCTTTGTTGTTCGCAAACGTAAAGATCTTAAGACATTTAATTGTTTTTACATCAACCTGCGTCATATACCTACACTCAGACATTTGTTTTGCAACCACAAACAAAAGAATTTTAAGCTTTTACTGATATATTAATAATACGATTTATTAATAGTTTAATAAACTAAAATTCCGAATAAATAACGGATCAAAATGCGTAGTGATCTGCCAACAAATTTGTTCTCTCTCTTTTAAAGGAAAAAATAAATGTGTTTCAACGCGGTTTAGTTGAATTTCTAAATATCAATGCACGATTAATGTATAACTAGCTAATAATAGATAAATAATGAATGGATTATAATAGTAGCGCGCGGGGCGCGGTAAGTTCGGTTTGCAAAGGTCATACCAATGTCATTACCGAGCGATTCCCTTGTAGGCTTTTAGCTAACGAAGGACGTAGTGTGGGGGAGCGTGGGGGGAGGGTGAGCTAACAGGCACGGCCTCGGCACCGATCTGTGTCAGCTAGTGTCAACATTGTTACTACCTATAATTTATGTGTCACCGTCTTAGGAAATTTGACAGCACATTTGACATACGGAGAATGTTAGGTAGTTCAATAAACCAACGTGCTTCATCCTATATAGTCGTACAAGGATATCTGGCAAGGGAGGCGCTATACCTATAATCGGTTAGTTTTGTCAGAAAATACATAAAACCTAAATGTGTATAGAGAGGGCGCTAGTGTGTTATAATTTATTTTTGTATTGTAACGCATGGCGACACGAAAGTGCAACAATATGCATTGATTAACAATATACCTGTGCCTGGTATTTCCCTAAACAAAGGGATTCCCCAGTTTCTGTGAGGGTTCGATACGCGACCACCCTGTCGGCGCCATAGGACCGATATTAGTGACGTACTCTGTTTTATTTATAACTAGCTTTCCCCTGCGACTCCGTCTGCGTGGAATTAAGAAAACAAAAGTGAGTAGCGTATGTGTTCTTCCAGACTTTCGTCTACATCTATACCAAACTTCATCAAGATCCGTATTTAGGCTACAAACTATAACAAACATGCATCCATCTAAACTTTTGGACTTATAATATTAGTATAATAATTGAAGAATATTATATGTTGTGATTGGAAAAAATATATTATAGGACTTTTTTTTTAGTATTTTACAATAATATACAATATTTTCAGGTAAACATCATTTTCTTTAAATTTTCATAGTTTGTCATTAATTTCGCTAGTTTATTCCTTCTGTTAAACTGTTTAAATAATGGCCGAATTATGTCAATGTCAAATATCCGAAATACCAGCTATTTTCTAGTTCAAACAAAGCTAACGATTTTTATTGCGTGTTCTGCTTTTTCGCTTCAATAAATCAGTGTGACATTGTTTATAACATAATTAGGGGTCGGCTTGCTATGTATCAGCACAGGTCAGACAATACTATACTAATATTATACGTGATAAAAAAACATGCTTTCTAGAATAAATAAAATAAGAATGTATGTTGGCAAAATGTATGATAAACTTACGAATTATCTAAGCATTAGATAATATTATTTGCAGATAATATTTAAAAGCGAAGTCATAAAAAACGTCGTTCCCAATACTGAACCCGGCGAGTTTTATCCCACCTTTCATTGCCAACATAACAATAGTTGGATCGACCATAGACAATTAAACGCTGACTTGTGTACATTCACCAGTCGCGTTGGTTTAATCTATGCGTTCAAAAATAGAACACGCTGTGGTTCTGATAAAATAACGCAAGGGATAAACAACTTTCGTCGCTGCAAATGATGGAAAATAAAGAGCTTATTAGATTTAACTCATTTTTTTTAAAACGTATTCTGCGGGTAGTTGAAAATGTTTATCGCATTGTTTAAGGGCGTAGGTCAGAATAGGAGCTAAATTAGTTATGTTTCAGTAAGAAAGAAATGAAGTAAAACGCCTACAATCTTTTATTAGCAACGTCGCTATTGTGTAAAAAGTAACGATAATAATGTAATTTGTTATTACAGTTTTGTTTAGAATACGATTATTCTTCAAACTTCCGTTAACATTTCTGCTAAAGTGTGTGTTTTGTTAGTTGGAAATTATGTGTGTAAAATGTAACAAAGTATTTCTATACAGTGTGTCTACTTTGTTTCTAATAAAAATCTCTCTATTCTAGAGAGACAAAAAACGTTTTTAAGAACCACAAGATGGCGTTGTTTTTAATTCTATGTGGTATATCAAGTTCGGTTTAATTTAAGATTAAACAATTTGAATATAATATATAAGAACGAGATTTTGCAATAAATCACTTTAACGGCTACATATCGCAAGGTTTCTTGCAATAATTTTGTTGACGGTCGCCAAATCATTTATTTAAAAACAAAGAAATTGTCGCTCGTCGGCTTGCGGTCATTGACCTGTGTATTTTGAGAAAATAAAGTAGGCAAATGTTGGCAGCACTGACATTCGTTACGCGGGAAAGTTAATGTCAATAAAATGATATTTTTTATTTTTAAATTACTTCAACACTGAATGGCCAGTGAAATATTAACAACTGTGGTGTTTTCATTGTTATTATTTACATCAAATGTAAGGCTATAAACATATTATAAATATTTTGAACATATACCACGATGGAAAAATTGCAGCGAGCTTTGTTTTAACGTAATAATTTTACCAAAACATACATACATCTCCTGAAACGTATATTGGAGCTCGTTGTAAATAAAACCCTTTCAGATGTTCAGTTTATATATCGAGTAACTTCACTTGATGGCCGCCTTCATAAAGCAACGCCAATAAACTCATCGGTTTAATGTCTGAGAACAAATAAACACATACGTCTGCCGACTCCGTTATGACCTGGCCATCATTGCGCGATGATTTAGGAAAATTCCTACCAAACAGTTGAATAAAGCCAAGCGCTATTTAAAACGATACAACTAGCATCTAAGAGACATTCAAAAAGATCTCTAATATTTTTAGTTGTTATAACTCTTTCTCATTCCGTCACAACTTTTTCTCATCCCTATACTCGTTACGAAGTTTCTCTAATATTTCTCAGTAATAAAGTTTATTAAGAAAGCTTTAAAGATTTAATTAATAGGCATTGATTTTCTGATGGAGCCTTCATTCCAGTCCACGTGCGCGGCCACGTCACAAGCGATAGCGGACAATGTACTCACCCCAGCACTTACAGACAATTAATTTGTTACTTATGGCAAAACGATTGAATAGATTGATTACAAAATACACGATTGTAAAAGAAACTATGAAATGAAAAAATTATAAAATGAAATATCTAAGTATTCGTTTATCAGTAAAAAGCGCATATGATTATTACGCCTCTCTTTTTCCGTAGATAACGAGGTTGTTTGTAAATACTGAGATGGTCCAACGCGGCGGCGGACGAACGCAAATAGATGTACACAATGGAGTTTTGCCCTTGTTCCGGATTAAGTATATCCGTGGTACGGAATGTAATTAGGTAGGATACATTGTAAAGAGTTTTATTATCGGAATAATTAAAAATGTACGGCGATAAGACAGAAAAGAGGGTATCCAAAGAGTTTATTGAAAAGAAAAGGAAATTAATACACAAGTAATACATTATGGTTAAACAATAATTGATAATAGATGGCGCTGAGAACAGTTGTAATTATTTTTGCATTAATTTAAAAGTAAAAGCATATTTAGATTGAATAGTAACATATTTTATAAGAAAGTTAATTGTAAAATTATAATTGTTTAGATTACAAAAATATTGTTAATAAATAATTAATAACGTATTGGCCGCCAAGAAAGCACTAAACAAAATTGTATTTAAAAAAATCAATGAGGATTTTAGGCGCGAATTAGCGTGCAAGATGTGAAGCAAGGAATGTAACGTTCTTATTTCAACAGCGCAATTTTACCAATTTTTGTAAATAGTGTGTGTTTATCAGCAAATAAAGAAGATTTTATCAATGGTACTAGTATATATTTATACGCATAATCCCAGAATCTTAACGTACAAGTTAATCTATAATTTATAGACGCATTTTACAAGCCTTGGCATTTATGTACTTTGTAACTTATGATTTCTACCAGTATTCTTGAGCGTGTGTTATATATTGACGTATTCATTGCGCACTCACCCCGGACTTTGTCGTCGCCGGTGCGAGAAGTGCGGCAAAGTCCCCGGTACGGAAATAAACTTCGCGTGGGCAATGGAAATAGTTCCCGAGTTCAATTATCACACCGCGACTTGTCGATAATTAACTTGTTTTTGTTTTTCTTTTCTGAATATTTAACACTGATTTCTAAGGCTAGTTTTTCCAACAGAATGATCATCTCATTATCGTTATAGATACTTTGGATTGTGAACATTTAATTGTAAAATATAATACTTTTTTGTCTGTCCTTGCGTTCATTTTGTTCATAACAAAAATGGGTAATCAATATTTATTGTTAATATTTGAATTTGTCATCTCGAAGGTGAGGTTAGCTGGACTGGGAGTCGGAAGCCGCGAGCGATGCACCGCACTGATTGGGCTCAAGTGCTCTCAATATCGATTCAATGAATACTATTTAAAAATAAAACTTTAAAAGTCTCGATGCGATCGACATGCCAATAATATTCTAACAATAAATAATAGCGAAATAATCATTCCGACACCACGCTGAAAGGTTAGAACTGCAGTGGTAATGTTTTGCTGACTATTTGCGTGACGCCATCTTGTTCCGTTATTAACGACTAGCCCTAACTTGCGTTAAAATTAAAAATACATTTCTAACTAAAATTAACTGTATATCTTAAAGTCTTTGGCTTCTAACCAATTTTGTATGGACACAGCATATTTATGCTTAAATAAAGATATTTAGTAAGTATATCTATAGATATAAGGATATGTGGTTCATCAGTGTTTTGGGCGCGGTCTGTCGGCGCCGTGCTCGCCATTAATTGGATGTTGCGGTCAGTTTGGAGTTAGTACATAAATCTCGTTAGTCGACCCTGTCAGAGATATCGATTACCCGGAACTAGACGCCTTGCCGGACAAGTTGAAGGTCATGTGTTTTTAAAAGTTAAAACACTTTAATGTTTACTATGATTTCTTTAATGTTGTGTGCAGGATACGGCTGGTTCCAGTGGCTGCTGCTAGGATCCTGCGGCGCGGTATACGCTGTGTGTGCGCTCAGTACTACCACGCTCAGCTTCGTGCTGCCCGCCGCGGAGTGCGACTTCATGCTCTCGTCGTCCGATAAGGGCCGCCTCACCGCTACGCCGCTCATTGGTCAGTAATCATACACACTACTATAATAACCATGTTAATGTAATGTAACGAAGTTAAGCTGACATGAGCGATTTAATTTTTTTTTTATAAATTGTGAAAACCACGAGACTTTTCCATTAATTAGAATGCGACGTATGTATGTCTCGGCGGGAGGAGGGCATCCCGCGGCGTGTCTAGACGTGGTTCTTAGATGACGTAAGGGGCTGAGTATTTTATAATAACAGTTGACCACATTATAGAAATAATATAACACTATAAGATCCGCTACATCTATGCGTACTTAGCTTAGTTTATAGTTTTACTTCGATATTCAAGTTTTCTATTAATAATTTCGGTAAAATGTATGTCTTCATAATATAGATTAGAACAATAAACGAATAAAATATTATAATTACGATCTTATGTTTGATTGTCTATGCTATAAAGCATTATAGCGGCTCGTAGTTAGTTTATCAGGGTTAAAGAAATCACGGGAGTGCCCCTACAACAGATCTCTTTATGTCCTGGCGATAGCTTAAACTGTGTTATGTGCAGCGTCTCATGTGAGATCTGGATAAAAGTTTGTGTAGCGTTGTATGGTTTGTTGTAGGGATGTGCGTGGGCTCGTACTTCTGGGGCAACTTGGCGGATGCTCGCGGCCGCAAGAAGGCGATCGTGGGCGCGCTGCTGCTCGACGCCTGCGCAGCATTCCTCTCCAGCATCGTGCAGTCTTTCCCCGCCTTCCTCGCCTGCAGGTGTGCCATGGTTATTCAAATTGATATAAAGCTGACTGGTGTAACCTTTTTAAATGTCTTTGGTTGTTTTAGATTTTTCTCCGGGTTCGGTATAATCGGTGCGACGGGGTTGATCTTTCCGTACTTCGGGGATTTCCTCTCGCTGCGGCATAGAGACGTCATGCTGTGCAGGCTCGAGGTCTTCTGGACCATCGGGACTATATTATTACCAGGTGATACAGTGGAAAATAATATCAATTCTTGGGAGGAAAAGTTATCTATCTTTTGATTTTTTTTTGTATAAACTAATAATTTAATAAAATGTTTGTTTTGCAGGTATCGCGTGGCTGATCATCCAGGACCCGCGCTTCAACCTGACGGCGCTGGACGCGGAGTTCCAGTACAAGTCGTGGCGGGTGTTCGTGGCGGCGTGCGGGCTGCCCAGCCTGCTGGTGGTGCTGCTGCTGGCGCCCTTCCCCGAGAGCCCGCGCTACCTGCTGCACGCCAACAAGCCGGAGCAGGCGCTGCACGTGTTGCAGCGGATCTTCAGGGTTAACACCAAGCTGGAAGAGAAAGATTTCCCAGTAAGTAGTAGCTTGAAAAAAGAAAAAATCGTTTGAAATAGAACAATTTGTTTATCAATGGAGGTTCAAATATAACTTAGTTCAAAAATGCTACGCCGTAGCAATGTGCTACAGATCACACAAACTTAATTCGGACAGAGCTACATGTGTACACATGGTAAAGGTACTAACTAAGGGTGTTCAAATTACCTGTAACTTAAGAATTATTCGTTTCTATTAGAACATTCAAAATTCGAATTATGTATACTCAAGTTGGTAAAGCATGGTATATAATTAGAGTTGGAGTAAATATGCGATGCGACAGGTGGAGTCAATGATGTGCGCGGGCGAGGAGGGCGAGGAGGAGGAGGTGGTGTCGGCTGACACGAACGGCAACGAGACGAAGGCACCGTTGTCGTGGAGCGCGCGCTGGCACGCCTTCTGGCTGCGCAAGAAGCTGCTCGTCACGCCGCCATACATCGGCCTGCTCGTGCTCTGCTGCTTCGTCGACTTCGGACTCATGTTCAGGTAGCCAACACACTTCAACGAAACTGAAAATATATTCATTACGGACTTATTAAAGTGCACACAGCTTACTTTACTGACTTTTAACAGATTTATCGCTGGTTTCCCAGCGACGTTAAACTATTCGTAGTGATTGCGATAAATTCATGAAATTCGTTTGATCTAAGTTAAAACTTAGGTCAACGTAACATTAATGAATTATTAGGTAACGACGCAATAAGTGGAAACTTCAGAAACCGAGCATTACTGACTAAAATTAGCTATTACAAAAAAACAACGTATGTATGGTATGCATTCAGTAAAAGTACACCTTAGAGCGGATTAAAATACAACTAACGCCATCTTTTAGCAACTGACGGAAACGGCGGTAAAATGTCACTAAAATAATACAACACCTTTACTATGTCTTTTAGTATTTTCTGGTGTTTTTACAAATTGTAATCGCTACTACTGTTGTATTGTATTGTTGCTCTATGTGAAAGTTGTGTGTTGCCAGTTACTACACGCTGATGATGTGGTTCCCGGACCTGTTCGAGCGCTTCAGCCAGTTCTCGTCGCTGTACCCGGGTGTGTCCGCCGGCGTCTGCGAGGTCTCCGCCAACGTCTCCCGCACGGAGATCGACGTCAGTACAACACTCTCATTATGCACTCAGAACCATTCCATCCGTGAAACTTAGTGTACAGCATACTAAACCGCGTGAAAGCAGTAATCGATGCACGAGGAGGCAACACAAACCAATTGAAATTCAAGAAAATCATACTGTTGTATAAAAATGTCATATTTTTTTTGTATTAAGACGAGATCAGCAGTTTTTTATTTATATCATTTTAAATCAATATAACGTACGGGTTTATAAGTATTAGGGCCTGTCCCACCACTGGCTGATAGATACTCAGATAGCTTAAAAATGACGTCACTGTCAGATAAGGTAACAAAATCCGATATTTCCATCTCATTTTACCTGTTCGATTGTTATTAGACAATATACAGTTTGGTAGGACTGACACTTATAGTTTTTTAGTTTTAAATGACCGGGATTCAATGCTCTTGAGTGTATAAATAAGCTAAGTAAAAGGTTCTAGAATGACATCTATGTGTAAATCCCATGTTAATTGTGTGTACTTCACCGCAGGGCCGGCCGGACTGCCCGCAGGTGATAGACGACAAGGTGTACATCCACACGCTGATAGTGGCGCTGAGCTGCCTGCCCACCGCGCTGTGGGTCGGCCTCACCATCAACATGCTCGGCAAGAAGCTCATGCTCGGTCAGTCACACTCTCCTCTACAGATACTCATTCATTCATACACACACGCAACATACACTCTCACTCACACACATAAAACAACGCTCACAAAAATTATTATATGTATAAATCTTTTCTTTTCCTTTTTTTCTGTCAATTTTATAAGTATAAATAAATAATAAAATAAAATAAATAAAATAGTTTATTATTCCACTTTTGAAAATATACATTTCATGAGAGCCTTGGCTCCTGCACTAGGTTCTTTAATACAACAATTTAATTGTAATATTTTTCTTTGTTTTTAATGTATTGTTATTCACTAATGCACAGGGGAACCTAGTAAAGGAGCCAAGGCCATTAAATGTAATTCAATTACTGTGAAATAGTAAAGTAGTTTTTTATTTATTTATTCTTATCCCTTATTTCGACGAAGTTTTTTTGTACCATTAAATTTCCATGTTAGCAACACAACATCAAAATCTCACGTATTTTTCTCTAAACTACTTTAGTATTGTTTTATTAAATTAGTTGTTCGTCACATTGGACATTATCGAATTAAGGGTTAATCAAGTGATTAACTTTTGTTTAAATTAAATTAAATTCTACAACACCAAAGGTTACACAGTAACAATGAGGTTATGTCCTTGTGCAGTAATGATGCTGATCAGCTCCGGGCTGGCGGCGCTGGGACTGAACCTGGTGCGCTCCTCGCTGGAGAACCTGCTGCTCTCGTGCGTCTTCGAGGCCATCGTCAGCTGCACGGAGGCTGTTCTTTTCTGTGTCATTTGTGAAATATTCCCCACCAAAGTCGCGTGAGTACTTTTAGCACAACGCATCTACTATGGCGTCTATGAGCAAAGGCTTCGCTATTTCGGCGAATTCCGTACCAAGTTCATGCACATTATACTCTACATGAATTTTGTTTAATTTATAACTATACTATGTGTTTCTCGCGACTTCGTCAGCGTGGAATTATTAAAAATGGTAAAAAGCGTATGTTACTCAGTGGTTACGTAGCTTTTAATGGTGCAAGAATTTTTAAAATCGGTTTTGTATTTGTTGTGTTATTTCAATAAATAGAAAAATACAAATTTATCCTCTTTGTAATATTAGTATAGATATAGATAACAGGAATGTTTGTATTCGTCTGCAGCGCGACGGCGATGGCGGTGACGGTGATGAGCGGGCGCGTGGGCGCCATCGTGGGCAACGTGGTGTTCGGCGCGCTCGTCGACCAGCACTGCATCGTGCCCATTTACATGTTCGGCTCCTTGCTCATCTGTTAGTACAAACTCTTCATACTATTACCACAATTGTTTTCTTGTCAATTTTTTTTTGTAAATAGATTAGTAAACTTTTTATTAATTAACTAAGGCCCTGTCCCACCACTGGCTGATAGAAGCTCAGATAGCTTAAAAGTAACATCACAGTTAGAGTACCAAAATCCGATATTTCCATCGCATATTTTATACGTTGGATTATTATCTGACAATTTACAAGAATTGTGGGACAGGCACTTATACTTTTTATTTATCAGTCCGACTAAGGACTAGACTTGTGCTAACACATAGTTCATTCAAACAGATTTAAAAATATATATAGAGGAAGCATAGTTGACACTTCACTTGAGATATTTTTTCACACGAAAGATCCTCAATACCACATATCAATATAATTAATTGTATTTAAATGAGTTGCCAATAGATGTCACTAAATCATATTTATATGTTTATGTTTTATTTTGTGACACTGTTTAGTTTATTTTATATAATAACAAAAGATGGAGCTTATTATAATTTTGTAAAATGTTGTATAACATGTCAATACAAGGACATGAGGTGGCGTCAACTTGACAACTAACATAGTACCTTTCAAAGAAGTTATCAGTGAAAAAATGTTGTTTACATGTCTATATATTTCTTAAATGTCTTTGGCTTAATGAATCCGATTATCTGAAAAACAAAACATGAACTTAAAATAGTTAAAAAGTAAATGTCAATACTAATCGTGACTAAGTTAATTTGATATTTGTTCCAGCGAGCGGGATGCTGTGTATAATCCTTCCGAAGAGCACGCGACCGGAGCGGCCGCAGTGAAAATTTATTTTATTTTTATATCAATACTTAATATTAATATAATTAATATAGTCTTACAATGTATAAGAATCACTTGATTGTTTTATTTCACACCTGTCTCAAGTCGTATTAAACGAAAATGTGTTTTTGCTACTCTGTTTACGCAAGGCGTTATTGAAATCTACATAACATTTTACAAATTACCGAGTCCATAGAAATCAGATATATGTTGATTTTAAGCGCTTTAAAATCAAAATTTGAATTAACAATTGCTTACAAAAATAATTATCTAAATCAATTGCTATGGTATTAATGATAAAAATAATTAAAGGTGCAAAAGTCGATAGAAGTGTCAAGTAAAGTTAGACAATTTAGCTACACATTAACAAGTCTGTTCTAGCAACAGCCTGAACAAAGAACGTTTGAATCCTGTTTCGTCAAACAATAGTTGTGTGTTTGTACGATTTTGTACAATGAGTACAAATAATAAAACTGTACTTTCACTTTCTCAGCTTTTTTATTTTATTTTATTGACATCAGTAATAAAAGTAATAATTTAATCTAACATCCTTTACGCGGCATCAGTAGGCTAAACATATCTGACACAGATTTGTATTATATCCACAAGCGGCTTTTTATTTTTATGACTTACTAACAAGTCATTTAAAATTGTATCATTTGGATTAACACTGACACGCGGTACAAGTACGACAGACTGCAATGCGTTAGACGTCAGAACAAGCTAATTAGACGCATTTTTGTAAACAAAACACGATCACTTGTATTTCGAAGTTATTTAAAACTAGCTTTCGCCCGCGACTGCGTCTGCGTGGAATTAAAAAAAACAAAAGTGAGTAGCTTATGTTTTCTTCCAGACTATCCTCTACATCTGTACCAAATTTCATCGAAATCCCTTCAGCCGTTTAGGCTACAAACTCTAACAAACATCCATTCATCCATCCATCCACCCATCCATCTAAACTTTCGCATTTGTAATATTAGTATGATGTTTTTAGATAAAACAAATTAAAGTAAATTAACTTGAATAAAAGTGTCAAATATATTTAACCCTTAAATGCATGATTTTCCTTTAACCCTTCGAAAAAAATATATTTAATGCAAGATCGGTAATATAATAAATGAAAAATAATAAAAATATCTAGCATGCAAAAAAAATCTTTTTTTTTCAAATGTTTGTATGTTGTTTTTATACAACAGTGCGCATTTAAGGGTTAAATACTCGCGCCTGCGCAAGTATTATCATATGAATATAACTAAACGCGAATTTAGTAATTATTTTAGGGCGTCAGCTACCTATTCAAACGTAATATAACTCTGATTTGCATATACGACTGGCTTCTTTCGTCAATCGGCATTCGGTACACGTGATGAGACACGTGGCCTCGAGAATTCGCGAAGCTATAGCTTAAACTCAGGCTTAAATTAATGTTTAACAATAGCAAAAAATCACATGTAAGGATCGCATTTATGTTTTACACTAAACTTGAGTTAAACTAAACTGTAAATCGAACTTTAATTCTTCAAATTTTTGTTTTACAATATCATAAACTAATTATGAAAGGTTTAACACACCCTTGATTAGCTTATAATCCAGTTTATCCGGGATTTTACGCTATCTATGGTGTTTTCTTTTCCGGGGTCCGAATTCAAACTTAGGTAAATTATAGACTTTGTCACAGTTAACTGCGGCCGACATGTAGTCAGCATATTTATTTATGTATCTATATAGACTTACTTTACAAAAAAACATTCCTTCTTTTTATAGATCTTTATGCAAGTCGCATAATACCGAATAACGCACAAGGACAGCAAGTGGTCATTGACAAAAACATTAAACCTAGTTCGTAAATATAGACCGACGCAAAAACTCAACAACCTTCAAGCGACACACTTACTATAGCAAGAATTGTTATCAATTAATTACAAAAACGACGACAAAGAAAAGGTATTCAACATATGTCGTGCGACAGCGAGTCGGCGAGCTCACCTTAACACACCTCTGATAACAACCATCTTAACACAAGACGGGATCAGTGCCGCCACCGTGTCGTGACAGACTGGCCGTATACTAACAATTAATATTTAAAAATGACTAATTTATAAAAAAAAAATATTCCAAAATTGAATTTTTTTGTATAATTTCGGCCAGTGTTTCACAATGTTTACGAAAACAGAAAACATGGGTATAGACAATAATAGTTATGTGAAATCGGTCGAGGATTTAGAGATGAACGAAAAGAGTAATGTCAGCAAATCAACCGACAAGGTCAGCTACGAGGAGGCTTTAGATTTAACCGGTGAGTTTAACTGATGTTGCATTAATTATCTTTTGAAATAACTAAACGTAAATAAAAACAGAAGACTAAAACACTATTCTAATTATCAAAGAATAAATAATATATAGTTAAATGCAAACCTCTAAATAACAGAAAAAACCCTTTTTATTCTCTTTCTCTAGTTTTGTAGTCGTCTAGCGACGCCAAATCCGCATTGAATAGTTGAATAAACAGTTTGTTATTAAACAAAGTCATCGCATAGAAATGTTTACATTATAAACGTGTTTCCTAATGCCGCTGGATTCGCTTCATTTTTATTTCTGCAAACTTTAAGATAGTCTCTGTATTTGTATTCATACACTTTCTACAATGTGAAAATACTTTCACATTGCTACTATTTTAAAGTCCACTAAAGCGTCGTTAAGTGGTAAACTATATATACTTCGTAATGTTGACAATAAACCTTTCCTTTTATTATAAACTAGGCGTTGCCTGCGACTTTGTCGGCGTGAAAATAAAAATTAATTAGTAGCTTATGTGTTCTTCCAGACTAAGTTGTAGATCCGTTGAGCCGTTCTGGAGCTAATTAGTAACAAACATTCATACATCTATCTAAAATTTCGCATTTATAATACTTAAAAAAAGTAAAATAAGATTATGTTTAAACTTAAGTATATTTTAGGAGATAAACTTCAAAAGACATTAACAATAATGAGGAAACGTAAAATGTGTGGCCTCGTCATTTTTAAAATGTAATAATTTAAATTTTCACGTCCACGTGATATGCAATGAAGGATGTTTTAAGGAAGCTTGTTTGTATGAGAATTATAAAACCGCAAATACCTCCATACTTCATTGTCATTCGTGTATTTTTGTTCAAATCTCCGTTAGCGAATCTTTTAACTGAGTTACATTAAAATACACTTAACAATTTATATTAATACTCGTTACAAGATTGTTTTTCTCGATTTAAACTATTTTAACATAGTTTTTTTGTCATACAAAGTTTTTATCCCTAAAATAATCAAATATTTTTCCCATAGAAAGGTAGAAAGATAAGGGTTGCTCATTGTTTCGATTGATGGATGTTTTTGACTACGCATGTTACTGTTTGGGCACAGATGTAGAATCTTGTCTGGAAGATCACCTAAGTTAGTTACTTCGTTTATTTAATGCGCGGACGATGTCGCAAGCAAAAGCTACCCTATTTAATATTCTGCTCATAATTATTAATTTTTAATACTGGTATTATAGTAGCTAGCAAATATTGCATTGGAATGTCTTAAAAAACTAACAGCACTAACAGAAGTGTCAATTTCGTATTAGATAAATTCTAGCCTTGGCTTAGATCATTGACGGTTCTTAAGCCTTAAAAGATATTCAGAGCAAACTATTAAATTACAAAAAAATTGCTTTATGATGTTAATTCAGTGACGCTTTAAAATTCAGATCATGTGGAGACACGTGCGTCTCGCGTGATCATAAAAGACTAAAACTCTACTAGACAGAGCAAACTTTTATTTCATCTCATAGAATAGTATCTATAATTATAATAATGGTATATTACACCTATTAGACCTGGCCGCTAGTTTTAAATCTATTACCAGTAGTAATTGATAACTCTATTGGTAATTTTATAATTGTCCTAACAAGAGCCGTGTGGAACATGTTCCAGGTCACGGGCGGTACAACTATGGGCTTCTGTTTGCCTGCTTCATGATCATCATAGCGATGGGCATCGACATCTTCGGTCTGGGCATCATCGCCACCGCCGCGACATGCGACCTCAAGATGACCATCAAGGAGATCGGCGTGTTATCCTCTATGCCTTTCGCAGGTTACTTTTAATCGCATACTTTAACTTTTAAGATTAATAAATAAAATAAAACACCTGCGATGGATGGCAATGTACAATTAGGGAAACTGGTGTTGTTCCACTTTGTTCTATAAGAATAAACTATTTAACTACGCCGTAGTCTTTGACT
>LD688974.1:193801-231975 GCA_003118335.3 Papilio memnon | reverse complement strand
ATTTTTCATCGGGTTATTACCGCGTCATGTCGATGTCGGCAATGAAACTTATTGGCGTTCATAAACTTCATGTAGATTTACGAGTATGTCTGAAAGCCGCTTCGGTTAATTTTTTAGCTTTAATTGGCACTTTATAACGTTATTTTATCAATATCATTCTCCCATTAAAAGTACGGCAACATTGAAATCACTAAATGTAAGATTTGGCCACCACACCAACATAAGCGACCTCGGCGGGCGCCGGGCGACGGGCGACGGGCGACGGGCGGGCGCCGGGCGCCGGGCGCCAGTGCACAGTGGCTTGCCGCAAGGGATGAAGCGCGGACCACTACATAAGTTTAAGTTTTGTTTAACGCAGATTTAAGTTAAAAAATATTATCAAATTCAGTAGTTAAGTTACATTTTAATAAAGTGCTGTGCCAAAAGCAAGGATTTAGAAGTGGGGTAAGTATTTTTTTTTAAATAACAGAGTTTTCAATTTCAAATTAAATTTTTGTCTAATTTCATTTTAATTTAATTTTTTTTTAATTTAAAATGAAAAAATAAATTTGCTAGTTTTTATTGATCATCACCATCAACAGAAGCCTTTGTCTACCCAAAGTATATACTAAAATAATAAAAAATGTTTAGGTCACCTGCGCTGCGTTATAACTTGCTTCCTACTACTACTTTTTAGATTATATGTTTTTAATTCATTTATCTTAATTAACAAGTAAACATACTTAAAACAAAATGTAATATGATAAAAATTAATTAAATGTTTGTTTACAAATAAAAAAAATACCGCTGACATAGTTAAATTGTTGTTTTACTGCATTACCAGAGCCGTAGACTGCGCTCGCCGCTGATCGCTGATAGACATTTCATATTGCTTTGTAATTTTATATTATAATTATATCAATATCGTGACTAATATGAAACGTAACAAATGTTACATTTAACAATATACTCGTATTTAAATAATACAACACAATAGTAGTTATTTACTATTTTCTAAGACTAGTAAGTAAAACTTACTTTTACATTTTATTTGTTAGAATTATAAATAAAATATAATCAAAGAAGAAGATATTTTTGTCGTAATGTCGGTAATCACAAACCATTACCTAACAGTGCAATGGGTAAGGTAGCTAACTAACCATCACTTTGTCGTGGGTTCGATTTCCGTTCTACTTTTATCGTGACCCGTTCCCTAGCCCAAATTTAGCTCTAAGTATTTAACTACTTAGAGACTGAGAAGGTTTACGCGTAACTGCCTATCTCGCAACCACAATGTGGAATACCCTGTCCTAAGGGACGAATTAGGGGCATTCGACAAAAGAATTCTGATGTTTCTCTGGTGTTGCGAATGTCCACAAGCGTCGGATAAATTAACATTGACGATCCGCGGCTCGTTTACCCATTCTCCTAAAAACAGATCCCAATTCAGGGACTCCCTTAGTGACTGTTGTAGAACTCTCAATGTGGCATTAAATCTTTAATTGCACTTAGAAAATTTTGTTTTAGCTTTCCTTTTGACAATAATATATGACAAACCATTACATAAAATAACGTTGTTGGCAGAAAAGATAACATGATCTGACACTTGGCAATACTACTGAAAGTCACGACCTTGACATTTGGCTGCGTAACTTAAAGTGAACAAAAAAAACAACTTAAGTACTTAAAGGAAAATTTTAAGCCAACATGACTTTTAACCCGTGAAAATATTTTTATTTGTATAAAAAAAGTGTTATGCGATAATATTGGAAAACAAGCTCGAATAAATTTACATTTTCAATATTTAATTTTACGTAGTATTTCACACTGTCGACATTTTATTTGACACGTTGACGTAATGCAAGGTAAGGCGGATGACGAGCCCACAAGGACCCAGACCTCAATATTGTCAGGGATCAAAGTAATAAATTGCCCGAGGTTAATAATTATGTGAAATATATTGACAGAACAGACTAAGAGTAAGAAAGAAAAAAAAGTTCTCAAAACCTACGATCAAAGATTGTTAAAGTAACCATGAATCGATTTTCGCGCATTTTTCTCCCCCGCTCAACCACGTTAGGGAATAATCTCTTCTCGGCCGTATTTCAAAGCTTAAATTCTCTCAAGAAACGAGCGTATCGCCTTCTCAAAGGTAACATATCGTAGTTCCTCTGGAATTGAATATGCAGATGGTCATGGAGGTCGATGATCACCTCGGTGTTCCCGCTCAACTCTAAACGAGTTTATAAATATAATATACTAGCTGTTCCCATGCGGCTTCATCCGCGTGAAATTATAAAAACTTTATTTCACTATTTACCTAAATTTTTCAAATTATGAATTGCAAATGTCAAAATTACATGACATGATGACAAACCATTGCAATATTGCTTCCTTGATGTCGGCAGCATATTATGGTCTCTTTCCCACATTAGGGTTTTTATCCAAAATATTTACCCCTTAAGTTGAATGGCGTGAAAATATATAGCCTAAAGCGTGACGTAAGTGTGGGGCTTTTTATTAAAAAAAAGTATTATTCAAAAATATGTTGTAATTGCTGACATCTTAGGCAACAAAGAAGTGTGTGTTTACGCTCTATTATATTAGTATAGATAATAGATAGATAAAAGAAAAAACGTTAGTTATGTGGTACACCGGTAGAGGTAGACCTAGAAAGAGATGGATGGATTGCGTGAAATATGACATGATCAAAAAGTGATGACTGAGATGACGTATGATAGAGTTATGTGGAGAACAAAAACCTGTTGCGCCCTACGGGAGTAGGATAAGGAGGAAAATGATGATGACGTAACTATAGATAAAGGAAGAATCGGATTAACATAACGTCCTTGTTGCAGGCATTCAACATGTCACGTGTAGAGTCGATCTATTCCTATTTATTATAGGAAATTGAAGAGATCGTTGTGCATCAAATAGACCAATCTCTATCCGGTTATCGTACACGAGGAAAAAGGTCAAATGACAAGTAAACTTATAACCTAGATAGATGTAATGTCAAGAGGAAGGCAATCATTGTTACTGTGTATGTTATTTATCCTCCGGCGTCTTTGAAATTGCATAGGAGGTTATCAGTCGCACATGTATAGTATGTCACACGAGTTTTTCTTATTAGATAAAATAACGACATAATTGTCCGAATTTTAAAGATTGTACAACAATAATATTAATTCAATTCAGAACTGAATAAAATGTTTGCAAAATTAGTTTTTAAGTTGCAATACCTAACTACATCTAAACTTTTTTATTGTGTTCAAATATCTCCAAAGAAACAATACGGGCAATGAAAATGACGACTACCGTAAAAACTTTTCAGCAAAAACATCAGCAGGCCATAATTATATAGTAAGTATTAAAAATAATAAGTTCATCGTAATTAAATATAAAAAAAAACAAAAACGCAAATACTTAAATCTCTCGAATGGAAAGATCCGACAAAAATGATAATGCGACTTCCTCGCTTTTTTAATTTTAAAATAATAACTTAATAACTTCAGCCCTTGTCAATCACTTAACTTGTCGAGTGAGTTGGAGCAAACGATATTAATTACCTCGCCCCAATGTTAAGGTCGTCAACTGCTAAACGATTAAAATCCTGTTTATCTGAAAATACGAATAACTGTCAAAATTAGTTGCACTGCTGAACGAGAAAAAACTGTTTTTACTTGATGAAGATGTTTATATGATAAAAATTAAGTAATATAATTAACTTGAATTATCTCTGTCTGTTAATATATTACCTTTTTATAATAGTTCTTCTATTACAATAGTTTTATTTATTCATTTTAACTGAAAACCATTATTCGTCATAACTCACGTAACGTTTTCAAATAACATATTTAACACATGGAAATATAGAAATTAAGTGATCATAAAATATACATTACGCTATTTATCTGTTAGTTAAATGTTTCAATATAATGTGCGTACAGATAAGCGAAAACTACGAAAAAAAAATACAAAAATTTGGTTGTTCAGTTTTAGTGGATCACAGATGAATTAGTTCGGGTTGTATGACCTGTCTTGCCTTTGCGAGGTCTTTGGTCAATATATATCATAAAAAACAAATTAAACAAGATAATGAGAAAATATTTTATGTGTACAATAACTGTGAAGTGCAAAAAGTCAACTCTAATTAAAATAAATAACATTATTGCATATAGATAATAAGTTCAATTATGTGGCAAGCTGGGAACAATGTTGTGTTAACACATCCCCTGCCACTGAGTTACCCAGCGACTTCACTTTAGTATCTCTCTCCTCGTCCAGCTACACTTAACGTTGAGTTCTGCGCAGCGACTCTAAGTTCCGAACCGCCTGGATATAAGAAAACTATACCTGAAAATCATAGTGCCATTGAACGTGTTAACATTTTAACCGCTCTTCCTGACTTCATATCAGTAGGATAGTAAATAATGGAATAGCAATGCATTTGTGCATGACTGATGTTAAAATTATTATAGTTCATACTTGATATAAAACACGATAAAACTAATTTAATTTTTAGTCACGATTGCACAAACCTTTTGACGGTTTGTAAAACATAATCGGATTGCCGCAGCGATTTAAAAAAAAAGATTATAACAAAACACAAAAATTGAAGATTGTTTAGAAATCTAAAATACCTTTAATTTAGTATTCGCCCGCAACTCACGCAACAACAAAATAAAATAATTTGACTAGTTAATATTCCTACAGACTTAGCTCTACATCGAGTTCCGAACTGCCGTTTAGGCGGATATGTTTGAAATGTATTAAAACTTCGTGTAACTATGCTGGTTACGCTCTAGGTTTGTGCTAGATTATGGTTCACGGAGATCGTTTAATGGGATTCACGGGCGTTGCTAGATGGCGTACAGGGGTCAGCTGGCCACCCCCAGCGAATAGAAAAATGTAAAATAGATATTAAAACTACGTCACATAAGACCACAATGGCAGTCACACTTAGACATAGATTAGATAATCGACTGGAGACGCCATGATAGCATTCGATTACCCTCCTCAATATTGAATCTCTATGTCCTTGACTACTAGGCTGTTGGTGCTTGTCATTTAAAGAGGCGAGTGTACAATAATCCTCTCTGTAAATCTCAGTATACTGTTTGCTGAGTGTTCACGGATGCCGGCCAGTTCTGAGGAGATTTATTGAACGTTTGCCAAAAGAATACCAATGGCGATGCGCGGAAAACGACAGCCACTGCTAAATTATTGCCGCTAAATGTTACAAATAAAAACTGACAAACGTTGTTTTTTCATATAATTTATCCAACGATTTAAATAGAAATAATATATTCAATCTCCTTGGTCGAACAACTTTATAATTTATGGATAATTTTCTCCTGTTTACCCTTGTCGGCAACGTTATGGAGAAGTAAGCATCAGGCATAATTATTATTTTATCAAGGTTGATTTACTGGTATTACCATATTATGGTCTTTTCGTCAACTAGTTTAATAAACAAGTCTTGTATTTAATCACTTGCTGACCATCAATAAATAAAATATAAATATCTTACTAATATTATAAACGCGAAAGTTTAGATGGATGGATGTTTATTGGAGTGTGCAGCCTAAACTGCTTAACATATCTCGATAACATTTGCCATAGATGTAGATGATAACTATCTTTTGTTTTTTAATGTCAAGATGTTAACGACGCTACCTTTAGAAGTGTCCAGAGTGAGGGCGCTAGTAGCAACTCTTCAGGAAGGATAATATCCAGCAGGATTACACAACTAGTACTCGATTTTGTCTAGATGTCACCAGTCTGCACGTCTGTTGGTGACATTTATATAGTAAGAGACGAGCTACGGCAACATGCACTTGAATACGAGCAACATCGTCGATACTTGAAATTCTATACGTTTGTACCGTTTGGTGGATTGATGTAATATTACGTGACTTGAGATTTTTCTTCGAGCGGAGGGGTGTCTTTAGAGACAAGCTAGTTTGTTTGTAGTTTGTTTTCAGATGTTTTATAATGTTTTCTATTAGATAGTTAAATTACAATATTTATATTTTTAGGACTTTAAATTTACTGGACCAGGCCCAGGCCCGCCCGCGGCATGATGATGTTATAGAACTTTCTTACAGCACGGAGCATGTCTATCGGGCGGGTGACACACCGGGCGCTAACATGAAGCCGACACAGAAATGCAACAGCTTGTCCAAAGCTAATAGAAGTAAGATTTTTTTTATACAAATATACATAAAATTAATAATCAAATTTGCCAAAGAGAACATACATCTGCATTTCATCTCGCAACTGGTTTTTAATTGAAAAAGAGTTTTATGAAGTTTAAAGCTAAATTCGGTCATGTTGTAGCCACTAACAAACTAATAAGTAATATAAAAGTGTCTTTGATGGCATAGTCAAATAAATAGTGTGTGTTGCAGAGAAGCTGGTGACGCGGTCGACGCTAGGGGTCGCCCTGATCTCGCTGGCTGTCACCGCGCTCCTCGTCGATCCTGTCGTACTTATCGCCAAATTGGTAAGACGCAATAATATTATTACTAAATAGAATTAAAAGTCAAGTTCCTATCTTTCACATTCTTTTCTGATACCGGTCCCTACTTCCGTACATTAATGAAATAAGCAATGATTACTTAAGCCGATGAAAACATATTTTACTGTGAACCTTGCAGCAACTGAGAGTGGCGCCCGGTTCAGAGATGTACAAGATGCTAACGTCAGAGATTGCTGGTGCGTACGTGTCGGCCTACCTGTTCAACATCAGCAATGCAGAGGAGTTCCTCAGCGGCGCCGACAGCCGCCTCCGGGTGCACGAGGTCGGGCCCTTCACCTACCAGTTAGTATAAACATCAATTACTAACCAACAACAACAATTAGATCATTATTAAACTCGCACTCGAGGGACCATTTAACTACTTAACTGCAGCACTTAGTCTCTTGTGTAATTGATAAATTATACAAGATCAGAAATCAAAGTAAAAGGCAAATTGCCATTGAGCGATAATTTTGTATTTTTGACCGACTTCCCAAAAGAAGGAGGTACTCAAGTCGTCTGTATTTTTTTTTATGTGTGTTACGGCATAACTCCGCCGCTAGTGGACCGATTTTGAAAATTCCTTTTTTATCTGAAAGATAGTGCTTGCAGGTGGTTCCCATTTTTTTTTTAGTTATACAGACGTCATCGTAGTAACATAAATTATTTGAATTGTATTGTTTACCAACAATTATGTAACCTTTGACATTTAATTCTTTCAATTGTTTATTTTAGTAGAGTTAATCGTATGAAATACTAGCTTTCGCCCGCGACTGCGTCTGTGCGGAATTGTAAAAAAACAAAAGTAGCCTATGTATTCTTCCAGACTATCCTCTACTATGTCAAAATTCATCGAGATCCGTTCAGCCGTTTTGGCTACAAACTCTAATCCATTTATTCATCCATCCAAACTTTCGCATTTACAATATTAGTAAGATTGTTTGTAGAGAGAAGCGCTACAACACGCACTTCGAGGTGGACAGCGAGGCGCGCGTGCTTCGCTACCGACCTTTCATCAACACCACCTTCCTACCGGAGATGTCGGTAGCGGACCCCGCAGACGTCAATGTGACCGTCGGCAACACCGCACTGCTGGTACATCACATGCAATAGTTATACAAGTTAGACGTCGTTGTCCGAATAAACTTTTGTTTGGGCTAGTAGCAAGTGTCACTGATACTTTGCCAGTCTTTGATGTGAGAAGATGATAAAAATAATAAAAAATAATGTAGCATCTTATCGCACAAAATTCAAAAGAATATATGAACGTATTTCGTGTTGTTATAGTTTGAAATACGAGTATATCTACAACTTTAAAATTTCAGTGTTTTGAATATTAACATTTATCGTATCGTAATCGTTAACAAGTAAGCAAATTAATGAACATTAATGTTGTTCATCAGGCCATAGCAACAGCGATATCATCACACCCTTTCTGGAGTCAGCTCGGGCTGAACTTGTTGACGCGGCGGTACGGGTCCCGCGCTGTGGTGACGCTGCCGGCGCAGGACCTGCTGTGGGGCTATCACGAGCCGCTGCTCGCCTTCGGACACACTGTCATGCCAGGATGGATTAACTTCGAAAGATTAGGTCTTCTGGACAGGGTACAACTATATAAGTATTTTACTAATATAATAAATTATAAAAGATGTTTGTGTGACGACTTTGCCAAACAACTAAAGTAACAATAGCTATAATTTTTTGTGTCAATGTAATTATTATTCTTACCATTACAGCTATACGACAACACACGCGAGTACCAGCTGGAACTTAGCCTGGAGGATCAGACCAAGTTCCAGGTGCGCCGTGTCAACGGCCGCGCCGGACTCGCCGCCTGGAGCTACAACGACCCCAATAAACGGTAATACGATATTTGAGAAAAAATGTGTTCAAGTTTTATTTTAGAGGAAGGAGAGAAGACTTCTTTGTTGATTCTTCGACCTTATTAAACGTCAATTAAATTGTTTTTTGCAGTTCTCGCTGCAACACGTTCGAAGACACGTACGAGGGGTTCTCATACCCGGCGGGACTGACCCCGGAGCGGCCCATCAGGTTGTACCGCAACGTGTTCTGCCGCATGCTGGAAGTCGACTTCTCTGGCACCAGCACCCTGGACTACGGGCCCGAAGTCTACGTGTACAAGCTCAGCAACCGCACCTTCACCAGAAACCCGGACACCGAGTGCCTCTGTAGCGGCCTCGGCTGCAAAGACGGACTATCTGATCTGTCACCGTGCTTCTACAGTAATGGCCTACTTTATAGATTTTAATAGTAATTTCGCTTTTTATTTGATGAATATTTAATTTTATGATTTATCAAAAGATTTGCCGGTGATGATGTCCAATGCTCACTTCTACGGTGCGCCGGCCGCGGTGTACGACCGCATCGATGGCATCGCGCCCGACGAACGCAAACATGGCGGCGTCTTCGCCATTGACCAGGTCAGTTGAGAACGAATAGCTGTTAAGACGTGGTAGACGTGATATTTATTGTGTTAAAAAGTCAGATTTACCTACTCAGGTGGTACTAAACATTTTTTTGTAAATTCATGGAGTAAAATGTTTGCCTTTATTTTAAACAATGCGTTGAGTTGCAGAAACTGGGCTCCGCGCTGCAGACGGCGATGACGTTCCAGCTAAACGTGCCCGTGGGTAACGTTGCCTATAACAAGGAGGCACGCGCCTTCGCAAACATCACCGTGCCCATCGCTTATTTTGTAGTGGTAAGACTTTATCACAAGTTTATAATCACTTTGACGACTTTAGGGTTAAATTTATATCTGAGCGAAAGTATGTCTATAGTTGATCGCACAGATCAATAAACTAACTTCTTCCTTATAATCGAGGATAACGATACCATAGGGTAAGGATCTTCTATCCCAGACAGGTAAACGGCGGTTAGGAATTAACTATTGAACCTGTGCAGACGCAGCCCGAGGTGCCGGACCACGTGAAGACGATATTCTGGCTGGTATACGTGGTGGGCCCGTACGTGGTGGGCGCGCTGGCGGCGGTGCTGGGCGCGGTGGGGCTGGCCCTGCTGGCGACGGCCGCGCGGCTGCTGTGCGCGACGCCGCCGCCGCCGCTCAGCAAGCAGGCCATAGCGCACGCGCTGCACTGCGAGCTACCCCTCATCAAACACGCACACAAACAGACAAGCCTCAGTGAAGACGTATGACAGTGACAGTCAAGTCGGGGTTCGTGAAACAGTGATAATTAACGCTTTAATAAAGTTTATCATGGATTGGAGTACTTAGCCTGGTCGTGTAGTTCGCGCACATTCGTTTTTATCAGACTTTAAAAAGTAAGTTCTCAATTCGTCTGTATATATTTTGCTCGAAAACAATGACTCTCAAAGAATGTTTTGAAAAGTCGGTCGGAAATAAATGTCTCCTGATTCCGAGATTCCGTCCTGATAAGTGCGGAGTGTAACGTTAAGTAGTTCGGTAATTGTTTTACTATTAGTAGCATGATACAGGGTGAATTGCTTATAAGACTTATGTTGTGAATTAAAATGAGATTAACCTTCATTTATATAATTATTGTGTTGCCTTTCATTGGAATTATACAAAATAGCAAGCCCTCACTCGCACGGTTGTTTTAACTCTTGCTCATACGAACGTTTTAAGATCACTCTTATATCGTTCACCCAGCACAATGCAGCATCGCGCGATTAAACGTCGCGTTTTGAAAATACTGCAGTTTGCAAAGATATACCTAATCAAATTTATTCTATTTAAACGTTTTTTTAACGCGCGTAAAAAAGCGCGCACGTGCGAATGTGAGCTACGAGCTATACCATCTCATTTAATGCGGAGAAAACTATGTTTCCTTCACCGTTACTGTGGTTCAAATCCGTTTATTCGTCGATTAACCAATGAAGTTCGATCGGGTCATTATTACCAAATAAAAATACATAAAATGAATTTTTAAAATCTATATTAAAACAAATATGACATGTATTATTTACGCACATGGGGACATTAACGTCCACACAATACAGAGTAGAGCGCAACACGCCCACTTCACAATAACGCAAACATTATATTTAAACTCATATATCGTGCAAATATAAAGACGTTACTAAAATAAATTACTAATTAGATTTCCCTAATCATTAACATTTAAAATATTCTGATTCAGTCATAACAAAAGGTATTCCGCATTTACATCCATTGTCACTGAAATTATACATTCTGTTTTCATATTAATTTACCTTTTCGATGAAAATTATGTTTATTTTTTTATTTAACAATTCTATGGTCATTTTTTTATAGTCCATTAACCTATCACTGACCGTACGTTGCATGAAATGTAGCTCATAAACTACCAAATTGGTAGGATTTCATTGTATACATATCACAACTATTTATTGCTGATTGCAATTACTTTAGACAGTAACAGCATTTGTAAATGAAATACCGTAATTCCAATAGCTGTGGTGTGGAGGTGTGGTTATTATTTATTAAATTAATTTTTATATTGAAGTCTTTTTTTATTTCCAATTAATGAATGTCCAAATGTCCCCCTTGACTATTTCCTATTTATAAACAACTATTGTCTGAATGGGCGAATCAAACTGTTCATATAAAAGAAGCACGCGCTAAATTCTAGCACACGAGTATAGCAAACACAAGATTCCACATTTTCCTTAATTCAATTTTTTTTTAATGTGAAATTGAAATTAAATATACTTCCTTTCTTCTTATTATAAGACAAATGATAGCATTCACAGCTACCAACCTGCTACCCACACATTTTGACTACACTTTAACATGCACCCGTCTCCTATTCCGCCGTAAGCACGTCCTGTGCCGGTGTGGTGGGGGTAAGGCGGGCGGTGCTAGCAGGAGGAGGCGGGCGGCGGCGGGGGCGGCGGCGCGAGGAAGGCGGGCGGCGGGGGCGCCCAGGGCGGGCCGAAGGGGCCGCGCCACGCCATGCCCATCATCCCTGTAACACAACACATGTCAAGACCGTTGATTGTGCTATAAAGTGTTGATTGTAATGAAGCGAGCGCGAGTACCTGGCGGCGGCGGCATGTGCGGCCCGCCCGGCATGTTGGGCCCGCCCATCTGGTTGTCGGCCTGCACAACAAAAGCAACAATTTACACATACAATTCCACATGCATTATAGCAGTGTGTGGTGTGGTGTGGTGTGGTGTGGTGCACGTGCCTGGTGCAGCTGGTGCGGGTGGCGCGGCGAGGGCGGCAGCGGCGGCGGGAAGGCGGGCAGCGGCGCGCTGCCGGGCGGCGGCGGCTGGTTGTTGGCCACACCCGCTGCAACACAATACGTCCACGAGACATTATTAACATTCTGTAAAACGCTTGCGATCGACATAAAGTTGCTAATTAAAAATCCGAAATGTTACCGAGCCAGGGCGCGGATTGTCCGGGCTGCACGTGCGGCGGGGGCAGCGGGGGGAAGGCGCCCGGGGGCGGGGGCAGGGAGGCCGGTAGGTTGGCTGCAATACAACATTATCGACATGTTAACTCCGTATCACAATGTATCATGTAAGTGACGGATTATGTATGCATTTTCAATATCTCACCGGGCATGATGGCGCGCGGCGCTTGCGAGTTCTGGAAGAGGCCGAGCCCGGCGCGGCGCGGCCCGCCCAGCCCGCCGCCCGCAGCCCCCGGCGGCGCCTCGCCCAGCTCCGCCATCAGCGACATGTACTCCTCGTCGATCTTAGCCTGAACAACAAATTACAATTGAACTCTAATCTATTACACTGTGCATGATTGTATGTGAGGCGAGTGTGGGGTGTGTGAGGTGTGTGAGGTGTGTGTGGTGTGTGAGGTGCACCTTGTTGACGTGGTGCAGCAGCTGGCCCTGTCCGGGGCGCTTGGCGCGGCAGTCGCGCGCGATGTGCCCCGCGCCGCCGCACGACGAGCACACGATGCTGTTGGTCACGTTGGGCTTGTCTGGACACTGCACAACACAACACAACAAGTACATGAGACTTGTGTACAGTAGGGAGCGGTAGTGGTAGTTGTGGCGGTGGTTACCATCCACGTCTTGTGGTCGGTGGCGGTGCAGTTGGCGCAGCGCGGGCCATCGTTCTCTCGCAGCGTGCCGTTCAGCTGCGCCAGCTCGCGCAGCTGCATGCGCCGCAGGTCGTTCTGCCCCTCCGGCACCTCCACGCCCTGACGGATCACCTCCTTGATCTGCAACATACACTCGCTATGCTGTAGACCTATGTATTGTACATGAGTATTTGAAATATTCTTTTATACTGAACAACAAAAATTTGTGATTGGTTGTTTCCTACATAAAGTAATCACATATTAGAGTATGTAGTGCGTACCTTCTCCACGGCCTTCTTGACGCAGTCCGCGTTGGTGGCGGTGATGTAGGCGTGCAGCGGCTCGTCCTCGCCGGGCAGCGGCTGCCCGTCCTTGCGGCCCACTTTGCCCTCCTTCACCGAACCCTTGCCGCGGATTATTATCTTGGCGCCCGTCTCCTTCTCCATGGCTGTACGACACACCAATATTTAATAACCACCATATAAAATAAACAAGTCTCGACATAAATAATAGTTCTTACCTTTAAGCGTGTTCCCGCGCGGGCCTATGAGCAGGCCGACGAAGTTGATATCGGGGTGCTCCTCCTGCGGGATCATCACCTTGTCGTGCACGCGGATGATGGGCGGCCTGACACGACACATTTATACAGCGTTACATTACTGATACTATCTTATGACCAGGGGCGACATATGTTTATGGCGCAATGCCACAGTTGGCATGGTATGTGAGCGTGGTGTGTGGTGTGTGGTGTGTGGTGTGTGGTGTCGTACTTGTAGTCCGGGGGCGGCTTGAACTCGGGGTTGATCTGGTGCATGCGCTGCACCAGCCGGTGGCGCTCCTCCTCCAGCTTGCGGCGCGTGCGGTACTCGCGCGTGTTCAGCCGCTTGCCGTCCGTCGAGTAGATCGGCTCCGGCGACGGCGACCTGCAACACCACACCGCTGTACACCCCGCTCTGCACCACACCACGCTCACTATCACGTCGACCACATGCAACTCAACATCCCACAAACACTTATATTTCCTTATAAATTTGTTGGAATGAAGTGAGTTGAATGTCATCGATATGTCTATACTAAAACTATAAACAAAATATAAATGCCCTCTAGTGATTGCAAACGTTATCGGTATTTATGCTTTTTGTGAATTTTCTGCAATTTTAACTACTATTAAGTTTAAAGAAAAAGGATTAAAGCCAATTTTGTAAATAAAAAAAAATACTTCGAACACTGAACTTGGCCGATTTTGTTATAAAAAAAACCAGTTCTAAATAAATCTCGTAAACCACTCCACTGTAACATACCACACACTATTAAGACTCAAGCTTTGTTCTATTCATTGAAAATAAATGAATAGAAACAGTAATTAAAAAATAATGATATTATAATGATAGTGCACCGAAACCCTAAGATAGTCCTAAACCTTTCCTAAAGCCCTGAGAAAAAAATATTCATTATTAACCTGAAATTTGAATATTTATTAGCGCTGAAAATAATTGATTAAACTTCAGCTGAAAAAAGTTTTTATTACTGATTAGACCGATTTTATATTTCATAATGGCGGTCAGTGCATTACCTGCAAAAATGAAAACTGCACATTAGTAGGCAATTTAACTCAATTATTTGATTTATTTTATTATTATTTTCAATCAACGACGGCCGTCGATCCTGCAACTACGGATAAATATTATTGCTATCAAGACAGAAATAAAAAAAAAGAAACTAAATAAATTTGCGTATGATTTCGTTTAGCTAAAATAGAAAATGTAATTAAAATGATTATTGTCTATACTCAGTGGAAGTTGTGGGTTGTTGGTGGTGGTTGGTGGTCGGTGGTTGTTGGTGGTTGGTGGTTGTTGGTGGTTGTTGGTGTAAGTGGCGAACCTCTCTTCCACGTTGGCGGGGATGCCGAGGTCGCCGGAGCGCAGCTTGCGGGAGACCTCCTCGATCTGCAGCTGCACTGCAAGGCAACCGGTTAGCCGCGCGGACACAACCAATCATTAGATACGTCGCCGCACACTACACTACCTGCCCTACACTACACCTAATCAAACTTACTTTATAAACACATTTTATACATTAAAAGTCATATTAGTAAAGCTGAAACAAGGCGAGTTGTACATTATCAAAATAAAACCTAACCTTCATATACGCCAGTGGTAGGCAGATTGTATTAACTATTTGCTTTTCACCTTTAGAAAAGATATAATTTTAATTTGAATGAGGCTTGTTAATTCCAATATTAATTGACTTGCTTATTAAATCAGCATTGTTAAGAGTAACATTTCTAACACGGAAACAATTTGCGAAGACAAAATCATACGCTGCCTCGGATTATTCAATCCGTGGACTGCCATCTCGAACCTAATCTGTTGGGTTTGTCTACAATTTACTGCAAATTAATTCAACTAAAATTTTGTAAATGTTATTTATTGATTAAACCTGAAATCTATTAATTATTACGAGTAAATGATAGAATTAAATATTATACCCATATTTCATTGAAATATTAATTATTAAAATTCCAAATACAATATAGTAATTAGTTTGCTGAGGATGAACATAACCTAATAAACACAATATAATACAGTTACAATTAAAAATAACAAAAATGTGTAATATTGGGATAATATTTGAGGAAGTTTCATTAAATAATACAAAAATATAGAAATCCTGTTGCAAAAAAAGTAATTCCTATATAGAGACTTATACATTTTGTATTATTTAGTACTTTCTATTAATCTAATTATATAAAATAGTCAAACACTGACATGTAAACAAATATAGGAGTTGCCACATATATTTACATGTCGATGTACGGAGTAGCATGTCAGTGTGTGTGAGGGTGTGAGGGTGTGTGAAGGCGGTGTGACGATGTGCACTTACGTAGATACTGCTCCTCCTGTTCGCGTGTGAGCGTGGAGGGCAGCACGGTGGGCAGGCCGGGGATGAACGTCTTGTCGTGCTCGGAGCCCATCCAGCGCGTGCGCCGCCGCCGCGCGCGCCGCTCCGCCGCCGTCTCGCCGGGCGGACCTGCATACAAACGTACTATCACCTGTCTCATCTATAACTAAGTAACATAGAGTACAAACACCAACAGGAAGGGTATGGACATGAGACTTTGTGCCACCCAGGCAAAGCTGGAGCTCATCACTGGGACAAAAATAAATATACTGTTAATTCATTAATGACATTGCTTGGTACTTATGTATGGTCAAAGGCAAAAGAAAATTTAGTCACAATTAAGGAAAGAGCCATTGGTACTAAGAACTGAGAAGATTATAATTGCGAGTGGTTTGATTTCGGTGCATGTGTTTATATAATAGTTATTTTATTTTTTATTTATTTAATTTCAACAAAAAAAAAAATTCATACATTTATGTTTGTATACTTCGTGCCATATATAATGTAAAGTTAGTGTGTTGGGTGTGACTGACCCTGTCCGTCATCCTTGTCGTCGTCGGGGTGGTAGTCGTCGCCGGCACCGCGCTTTTCGCTGCGGTAGCGGGAGTCGCGGGACTCGGAGCGCGCCTGCAGCTGCTCCAGCTTCTGCTGCACCGAGGTGGGCGGCGGGATGGCGGAGGCGGCGGAGAGCGCGGCGGCGGCGGCGGCGGCGGGCTGCACTGGCGCCGCCATACGCCGCTGCGCCACAAACGTCTGTTCACGCAAGCGCCGCACAAACACGTCAGAACTTATATACTCATAGGACCACCACATAGGTACATAAGGTTGCTATGCAATTGTCTATCATTTATGAAAACCTACAGTGGTGACCCTTGTAAAAACATAAAAGTGGCAAGCGACATAAACTTATTCACATGAAAGTTATTAAAACAGAATGTGATAATTATCATGACAACATAAAATGAACACTAAATGGCTATTAGCAATTAAGTATTTATTAGTTTAATATTTAAAAGCAATATTTCACAATAAACTAAATGATGGCTAAGAATTTCATCAACAATTGAACCATAATTTGAAATCACAACTATTTGTCTAATAAAATCCCCAATATTGTAATTACATTTTATAAAAATAAAGAGTGCAAATATCAATTGTTGATTGATTAATTGATGAGACAACATCAATTGATTCTGAATAAGTACTAAAATTAAATACTTACTATTTACATAGCTCTTGCTATATAAACTATCACAACTGTGGCTTCACACTGACAACATTCATATTTAAACATGTTCTTTTATTTAAACAGTGAGAAAGAACAACAAAATAAGTTTAAAGAGCACTTTATACAAAGTACGAGTAGCTTCCATTTTTCTGCACTAATATGTCCTTGAAATTATTAAAAACGACATCCACTGCTCAGTGTTTATATCCATCTTCCACAACCAAACAAGTTTAAAGTCAACATAGTTTATTCTCTTATTTTGTCTATATTAAAATCTTTTTAATCAATTCCATCACCACCCTACAACTGTATCATTACATACCTGTGCAACAGCAGCAGCCGCAAGTATGGCAGCCTGTGTGGCGGGATTGATGGCCCCATTGGTGGTCACCTGCCGAGAAGTTGCCTTTGTGGTTGTGCCCACCATCTGGTCTAGCAGAGCTATGGTGCCATCCCTGGACAAAATGCTACATTTTAAATCATACAATTTTGTAATGACAAATTACAGTATTCACATTGTTTATGAGCATTAAAGCTAACAAAGTTTGTAATTGTATGTCGGTATACCTGTCTTTAGACTTCCTGCCGCGACTGCGACTTCTGGACCGTGAGCGACTGCGCCTTTTCTCCTTGTGCCTCTCTCTGCTGCGACTCCGCTCTCTCTCTTTGTCCCTAAAACATTTTATCCCTGTTATAGAGTCCAAATTAGGTACCACAATTAATTAGCGGAAAGTGTCCAAATTTTACCTTTTCGATCTATGTCGCTCCCTATCCCTGTCTCTGTCACGGTCCCGGTTGCGGTCCCTGTCACGTTCGCGATCCTTGTCACGATCGCGGTCACGCTCCCGATCCCGGTCTCGATCCCTGGTCTTGTCACGTTCCTTATGGCGTTCCCGATCCCGGGACCGACTTCGGTCCCGGTGTCTTGAACTCATTTTATTACTAATGTTGAAAACTTATATACGATAGTTTTGTTAAAAATGTAGAGGAAACGCTTTCACCGCCGATATTTCACCTTTCAATTATTACCATAAATAGCGAAGTACACGTTTTAACTGTTATATGAACATTTATTAGTTTTGTTAAGTTTTTAAAATCCTCAATATTGCAAAACGACACGCTCACGATATCAACAAAATGGAGATTTAGCACAGATGATACAATAATCAAACAAATGCCACAGACAGATAATATTTTTACAATTAAAGTTATAAAAATATTAAAAAGTAAGACATTAACATCAAACTTGTAATATTTATATACTTCTAATAATAATATAAATTGTAGCCGTATTTTAGGATAGGTTAAATTCCATGGATGGTTGGTTGAGTTTTGTAATTCAAACTTCAGGTGCGAGGTCCTGTCCAGACTAAAACTCTCACTATATTCTAGTAATACAAGCTTAAACACCTTATACAGAGTTTATAGTTCTACTTTCTTAAGAACCATTTAAAACCTAACCAGAAATATAGATTCCCTGTATTTATTTTCCTGGGGAATCTATACCTAATAGAATTTATGTGAAAAAGTAGTTTCGAAGATTGTAGTAGGACGGAGTTAAAATCTGTATTTATACTCGTTTGTCTACAATTAAAATCCCCTAAATGCATCGTCTTAGCATATTGATAACATGTAAGACTGCTGATTTATAAGTTGCCTTGTCTATACTATTATATAGAGGAAAGATTTGTATTTTTGTATGTATTGGAATAACTCAAAACCTATTGTGTGATTACAAAAATTCGTGCACCATTAAAAAGTAATGTTATCGCTGAGTAGCATAGGCTTTTACTATTTTTTTTAATTTCACGCGGGCGAAGACGCGTAAAACAGTTAGTCGTTAATATTTTTATTCACTGCTTGATTTATATTTCATTTTGGGATATACGTGAAACTAAAAAGAAGGTAGGAAAATTTGTAATACCTGTTTGCTTAGTAATATAATAGTAATAATAGGAAAGTAAAAATAAAACAAATAATATGAATAAACAAACATCAGTGCTTCTTCAATATATTTAAAGATCAAAATACACTTCTTATACCATATAACAGTTCAATCATACCAAAATTACTTTGAACAATAATGAAAAAAAAAATTTGCATTAAGCAATTTGTCAATTACAAATCAAAATACTAAATAGTAAATGTAACAGAGTACAAACTTAATACAATTGCTATATGTATTTATAGAGAAATAGCAAATATTGCTGCAGCATCAGGCTGAGGGTGGTGACAATGAGTTGCCTCAAATACCAGCAAATTAAACCATATTTGTTGAACCAAAAATTTAAAAACTTATTCTAATACATTTATATTTTTAAATCTCCTTAATATTAAAATATTTCCTAGGTCTTACTAGCTATATAGTCCTGACAGACAGTTTTATGATGTCACTCCACTTATCCACATCACTATCGTTATAGAAAACTATGTTTACTGATGGGACTTCAATTATACAATGCTGAAAACTTCCTCGTCAAATGCAACTCTCACCTTCACATACCTACAAACAGAAAATTATATTATACAAACAAAAACAGTTCAAATATGTCAAACACTACATTAAGCCCATTTCATAAACTCTGTTGTAATTGAACTAAAACTATTGATTTAGGCAAAACTATCTGTCAGTTGAAATGTTTAAAGATTTGCCTAACACTCAACACTTCTGTTAAAACTGTCAGAACTGAGTATTCATAGCAGGCTTTTAGCCCTCTATAGATGCTCAATTGTAACTATTCAGTTAAAACTGTCAATTATCCAGGTGCCAATGACAATTAGTTGATCAAGTTTCTACTGTAGTGACAAATTCAAAAACACAATACAACCATAAATTTAAATCTAATAGTATTTTAATTAAATCAAAATTATGTTAAACTGTAACTAATCATTCACTAGCAGCTTATAAGTATGTACTTGCATCAATAACTTAAAATTTACAATATTACAGATTTAAAAGTAATTAGCATTTATATTGAAACAAAAGATTAAGCAATACAAATATCTTTAAAGATGATAGAAAAAGGCTTTAAAGTCTGAGGTCAACATTAGAACAAACAATAAATGAATCTAAAATATCGGACTAAGTCTATATAACATGTATTAACTATAGTAATATTTTTATATGTAACAAATGAACACAAAACCTACTGAGCCAATTTCAATGAGTAACATAAACTAGTATGAAATACAAATATATACTTTTAGTACTATGTTTTACAAAGTAACACAAGTATGTAATAAATGAAATTTTTACATACTTTATTATTTAACATATTCTTATATTATTAGCTATGTTCTTGTTTTTAAATATTTAATCCAGCCAGTACAAGGTGACTTACTTCAATTAAACCGGAGCTCCGGGGCCACCTTTTTTGCCAATAAGGGATTTGTGTATGTGAGGTATGACTCCACCACCCGCAATGGTGGCCTTGATTAGACTGTCCAGCTCTTCATCTCCTCGAATAGCTAGCTGCAAATGCCGGGGGGTGATGCGTTTCACTTTTAGATCCTTGGATGCATTCCCCGCTAATTCCAATACCTGAAAAAAGATACAATAAGGTGAAGTAAACTGATTATTTTTAAATATTTCAATGTATTGACTAGCGTTTGCACGCGATTTCATCGGCGCGTAATTAAAACAAAACTTTTAAGTCACTTATGTAGAACACATAAAAGAGATATCCAGACTATATAAGTAAAAAGATCTATACTAGTGTAAAAATTTAAACTACAGTCTAAATAGCACGTAGACTACAGACTTTTAGTCCACTTATAATTTGATCAGGTCGGAATTTCGGAATCGGATACAAAATTTTATAAAACAAAATCGGAGTATTATGCGCACCTCCATACGTGTTCATACTGATTAAGCGCCAGGCTAAATTATAGGCCGATAAAAAGGTCTGTAGTGTGAGGGAGCACTCAGCAGTATCCACTCTTTTAAACTACTTATTAGAAAATAGTAGTTCGGTCGCTGAAGTTTAAAACTTTGCCCTTCTTTATTTATCGTCATTTTCCCGCCAAATTTTTTACTATGTTTTGGTTCCTATTTCGGGACTAAAATGTACTCATTGAATAGTTTTGCCCTTAAAACTTTTTATCCACAATTAAAATCCATTGTAAATTGTTGCTGAACTATAAAATGTTTAATATTTATTTTCCCGCCAAATTTGATAAGACTTCAATAGTAGCTGTCAACCACAGTAGTAAACATATTTTGTAAATACAATGATAAAAATTAAATATTTGAAGCCAGAAAAACGTAAATAGATATAATAGATTCTAGAAATCATTAGTAATTTTGTGTTCTAATTGCCCACGGACCGACGCCATGTTGACAAGGCGTCGCTTGCTTACCTCGGCAGTTAGATATTCCAGAATAGCCGCTGAATATACTGCGGCTGTAGCACCAACACGGCCGTGGCTTGTTGTCCTATTTTTAAGATGTCTATGTATTCTTCCCACAGGGAACTGAAAAATGAGTCATTTATTTCTAAACATTCATTGATTATTTCCCTTTGACAATCTTGGCCGCCGCCATACTGAAGAGGTCATACGTATTATTCAATTTTATAAAATTTCGATTTAGCACTAATTTGATGTATTTTTGAATCTGAAAATTCATAAAATAATTAAAAAAGACTTATTAACATACCTGCAGTCCTGCCCTAGCCGATCGAGATACTGCTTTAGCCTTGGCTTTGCCTGAATCTTTACCCGCTTTACCACCAGCCTAAAAATCGTGAAAAAACCTATTAATTTTTGTCCTACGAAGCTGAAACTTTGCCAGGATGTAATTCACATGATGATTCATCGAAATACACAATAAAATCACGATCACAATAACTTGATTTCACAAAATCTTGTAAAACTCACCATTTTGAAACGTGTAACACACTATTACCACTACAGTGAACAACCTATACAGGAAAGGCGCCAAGCAAAATCGACAAGATTGATACAAAGATGGCAGCGCCGAGCCGCGCCACTGGCAGCGACAACGAGGTTGGCCAATTGCAAGCGGCCGGATGTGTCGTAAAAACAAACAACTGTTCAAGCGCTAGCCAATCAGTGACCGTTAAAATGGCGGGCCTGCGCAGAGCTGCCAAGCCAAGCGGTGGAGAATCTAGAAACCATTTTTTTATAACGTTCCATTTCAACATAGCATACTATACAAATGCTTTATTTGCTTTTGAAACAAAATCGTACCTGTAAAAATAGTTCTTAAACGTACTAAAACGATTTGGTTTTTAATTTACCTCATATTTTATAAAAATGTCAGTAAACCTTATACAAAATCTTTTGTCTGTGTGCTATAGCCAATTCCAAATGTGAGCTTAAAGCCTGGTTTACATTATGCCATTAAAGTAGGCTAGTTGCGCTTACAATCAATGATTGTATACAACTAGCATAATATTTATATAGTGTTTGGTGTTTGCACTAACTGGCCTCAGTGAGCACATATAGTACATGCCAGTGCCGGAACCTACATGATCTACGCATAAGCTTTATCTTAATAGTGGTTAATTTCTTAACTAAATATATTCTTGTGTAATTTTTATTTGGCTATTCGTTACTGTCGTCGAGCGATCTATGATTATAAACTTCAACATGACCAGCAGTGAAATGTATGATAAATATGAAATAGTCTTAGATAGAATAAAGGAAGTCCTTTATACGTAACATTTAATTACTTTCTCCAACTATTTATTGAAATCTCACCTTAACACCTGCAAGTTGAGTGTGAGCATCCCAGGTACACGGGATCGTTTGTTCGGTACCAACTCTGACCGTGTGTATGCATAATAATAAAAACAGTTGCATGGCTATGTCAAACGAATACGCTAGTTACGCTTGCGTAGCAAATACATTGCGAAATTACATCGCAATGAGCAATGACGAAGCCAGAATATTTGCTAGGGAAAGGGAGATTAAAGAGGGTTTTAAACCTATTTTCAACAAATACACAAAACTTTTATACCTATAGTATTATATTTATTATTATTTCAGTGGTAGTAAAATTAATTATGATCGTATTAGATACTTAAGTAGGAATAAAGTGCGTTATCTTCGCTCCATCTTGCAAGTTGTACGTTGTAAAGGTATTTGACGTAGGTAGTTCAGAAAAATATGCAAGAACACCAAACTCTTACTACCTAAAAATCATTCATTCGTAGAAGAAATGTTATAAATAATACACGTTTTATTAGAAAATGAACACTTTATTTAAAAATACTAAAAATATCCAAATTAATTACAAAAGTTTTTGGTTGTACGATCACAGTGTTGCCATTTATAATAAATGCATATTTCATTAGCAGTTTTATTGTAATTTAAATGCTTTGGTTTGAAATCGCGGCAGTGAAACATTTAACAATGTAAGTAATCGAATATTTATACATTTTAAATGTGATACAGTGCTTAAGTATTTTATCGAATAAAGTTTAAAAGGCACACTGTACTCTGTTCAAGACCTTACGAAACTTAGCAAATAAAGAATCTTATAATATATCTACATTATTACTAAAATCTCAGATTTTTATTATGAATGACAAATTTGTTATTTAAAAGTATTCAATTGTTTATTTTTAATTATAAAAGTTTTTGTACAAGAACATTTAAGAGGCCTCGTCGGTTAGCTCGTCGCAGCGGTCCTCCAGCTCGTACTGCAAACAAGAACACCAAGAATGATATGATGCGTAAAACGTAACATTTTTATCAAAATAAAATATAACTAAAAGCATTTTAAAAATATATGGCAATTAAAAAAACTTTTAAGTGACACATTCGATGCTCTACTCGCTTGGGTCGGGATGAAATGGGGGGAGGGTTACCTCGTCGAGCTGTAGGCACTTGCCCCACTCGGCGAGCGTGATGCGGTGGTCGTTGTCCTCGTCGCAGAGGTCCAGGAAGGGCCCGATGCAGTGCTCCAGCGCCATCAGCGGCGCGCGGATCGGGAACAGCTCGTGACGGGACACGAATCTATCACAATATTAATGTACATTTAGAGAAGGAATTAGTTATTGGAAGAAGAGTATTAGCGAAAAAAATTATCTTTAAGCTGTTTCATATGAAATTATAAATGTACGAAATAATAACTTACTCACTAAATACTTAAGTACTGTTGTGCAATTACCGAAATGTAAAAAAATGATAAGATTTATCAATGTTGCAGTAAAGGGCACCTTGGTCAGGGTTATTCAAATATTACCGATAAATTATCTCTTTATAACCTCTAACTAACTGATTCTCTGTTATATTACTTGACTACAATGTAGAAGATGCTCAGTAAAAGCAAGAAAACAAAAAAAATGAAAATAAGGGCGACATTTTGTCATTCAAATGAACCCACCATATTTCCGATCGATCCTCTCTTTTTCTTTACCTTCCTTACCTATGCTATCTCTTTCACACATACGATCCGTTTTGCGCAATAATATGATTCAATTGACCTGTCGTTGTCGTGCGCGTCGAGGTCGCACCATTTCCAGATAGCGGCGTTGGTCCAGCGGCGCGTGAGGTTGGACTCCGCCTCGCGCTCCATCTGCAGGTAGTGCGGCGTCAGCTCGCGGCGCTCCGCCATGTCCCGCATAATGTTGAACAGCCAGTCGCGCATGCGCCGCGGGAAGTCCGACATCTCGCTCTCCGTGCACGCCTGATCATACAACACTGGTAAAGTAGCTGCAAATTCTGTTGTTGAGAATGGCTTAAAGTTGATTGTTTAACAGTAGTTGAACAACAAGCTGATTTGGGCTACTTTCTACTTGAGTCTACGTCGTGGTGGTATGCAGTGAATATGCTGTGTGAATACGTACGGGCATCTCGCGGCAGGCTCCGTAGTAGTCGATCTGCACGTGGTGGTACTGAGGGCCGCGGCACAGCTCCGAGTTGTCGAGGCAGAGGCAGCGTTGGCGGTACACTTCGCAGTCAGACGACCACGTCTCGTTGTGGTGCGTGCACACCTGCACCATACAAACAAATGTCCAATAAAGAAGCTATATAAAAACCATGTTTAACTAGAGGGTAGTTTTCCAATGGTACATTGTACATACCTTGCGGCGAGAGTCAGTCTCGTAAGGGCACTCCTTGATGCAGTTGCAGACGGCGTCCCCGTGCTCGTCGATCTCACAGACGCGGCCAGCGCTGCAGTGCACCTTCAGGCAGGGGTCTGACCACATGACGAAAAAATTCATTTATAGTTGTCTTGATCTTATAAACCAACATCTACTCTAGTTAACTTTACCACAAGTACTCACCATCAATAAATACTTCGTTGTCGGAATTTCCTTCGTTTGAATTTTCATTCAGAATTTCATTGACTCGTGCTTTCTCAGATTCCTGAAAGTAAAGTATGTTATTTTACTATGCTTCGTTACATTAAAGAAAGTCCAGATACTCGGGTGGCCGCAATACATCTACAGTGAGTGTAAGCGGTGTATAACCTGAAAGCGGCGCTCGTCGAGACGCTCCGCCATGCCCAGCTCGAGGTGCTCCGCCTCGGCCTCCTCGCGCGGCGGTGCCGGCCGCTGCGGCGACTCCGTGGTCGTCGTGCGCAGTCGCCGGTGACGACGACGGTGTCTCTGTCCACCATATACACTACTCAGTATCATTACAATCGATTAGTATTGATTATGGAGGGTAGTTGATAGTGGAGGGCTCACCTCTGCGTCTGCGGTGCAGACGACCGCCACCAGCAGAGCCAGCAGCACCAAACGTCCCCTCATCGTATCTTAATTCTGCAACAAACCAACAAACTGTAATTTATATAGACTAAAGGTAATAAAAGCTGAACCAAACAAAAAAATAGAGCACAGTCCTCAGATAATATCACGTAAATATAAATATTATAATATCTGCACAAATGGACGTAATTTTTATAGTTTCTCAGTTCTAGTGAACGGATTAAAACTATTGTATAACAGGCTTAAGAATCTTGATGGAAAAAAGTCGATATTGCAAACGAATTGTGTTTAAATTAAGGCAAACTGTTTTTTTATGAACAGCAATCGTAAACAATGTGCTGCCGGCTTTTATAGCCAATGACCTAATAAATCATGCCGTAATGATGTCATCGATGATACGACAGATGTTCAAAACATATTGTATGTGGACAGGAATCATATTAAACGGATCTTCGAACGAAAAGATCTTCACAGCACAGCAACTTAAAGCTCCAGGAATGGCAGACCTGTGGTTTACACCGACGAAGTTGTAATTATCAATTTTCCAAGCGTTGTCCATTGCAATTTCAGAATACTTTGTATTATAATTACTGACAATATCATTTATAATGATGCATCAAAAGAAATCAACAGTGACGCAAGTTGCCTGAGCCCGATATTTGTTGCTGTTGATCTTAAGATCAGTTTACAAACTTTGAACGTCACTTGTTTCTAGCAACAACATTAGTAACGCAACAACAAAAATAAAACATACGAAGTAAAGTAAATCTATGCTATGCTTCGAGTTCTTTTATTAAACTATGGCTTTTTGTGTGTCTGTTGGTTTTAGCTGATATGAATTATTACATTTTGCGGGATCCTAACGAACCTTTTACATATTGCGCTGTATTTCATAGTCTAGACGGGCGGTATAAGTACTAATACGTGGGTAGCAGACCGGCGCATGCGCAAACAGTAAACATCCGCGCATCGACCGATAGTTCGTAGAAACTTGCTCAAGACTGGCGGCGGTAGCCATACTCGTAAAGGTGGTTCTATTTCAGTCTACTAGCCAAACAGATGCACGGATGCAATGCAATGTATTGTTGTTAAGATCTAGGTAACCTAAATACACAACGGACGCTAAATCCCAAGAAACTGAAAATATATTTTCAAATACAATGTACTGGGAAAACAAAGATGACAATGTTTTTATAGTTGTATAGCAACTGTTAAAATATAAAATACCATAGAGGCATTAAGGGTGCTCATCTTTATGTCTCTGACTAACTATATCAGTGTTTATTGTCATAAACAAAGAGGAAAGTTACACGGATAGAGTTTACGCTTACGTCAGATTGTTTTGGAAGCTTATGTACACACGAATGGCAAGCCAACGGTTTGCTTTGAGAGAATAGATAATATTTTGATATCTAGAAACAGTTAGCGAACCAATGTGTTGTTATAAAATCATAATATTTTCATCTATGAAATTAGGGGACTAGATGTTCTCTGCTCTCTGACTACAGCTACACATTAATTTAATAAGTATTATTTAACTATAAACTAATAATAGTGTTTAGTTGTGAGTATTGATATTGTGAGGGCGTTGCACTCTAGGCTTGCAACGCAATACGACGGAAAGCGACCCCTACCGGACGAAACAAGAATCGAATTCATCTGAATTCTCTATATCAAAGATTGGTTCAGACTTGACCAGTACAATTAGAATATAGCGCAGTCCAGGCATAGATTATATGGATTCACTGGCGCCAATTTGCCAGAATGCCAGTTCAGTAATTGAGAGCCACTGTCCAACTGTTCTAGCCAAGTGTGACCCTGGTACATATGAACCCATCAAAACCATTTTTTTCTCTGAGTGCTACAACGAAAAGTTGAATAATTTTATTCAGTTGGAATATAAGAAAGGTATCAAAACGATCGTAATATGATAAGTACATAGTATGACGACAGCTCTAATAAAATTCTTGGAAAAGTCTGGCGTAAATCCGCGCGTCGAGTTACAGTAGCTATTATTTGTGTTGTTATAAAGAACTTGCGTAGGCTAAAACATTGTCAGCAAGTTCCGATTGATAGAGTACCGCAAAATATAGAATGTACATTAATTTAGTACAAACTAACAAAAGTGTGTTGAACCTATTTTTATCTATGGTGGTACTATTCATATTATATATTTGTTGAAGTTATTGTATTATCAAATTGTAAGCAAATCCTATTCGAAGTAAAAATTAAAGGTGCATAGAATCTATGTCTACAACAGTTAGAGATTGTGAACTGCCCGAATAATAAGACATAAGGTCCATTATCTCCAACATCAGTATAAAAGATTTCATTTGCAGATGTTATTTTAATATAATTGGAATTAATTAACAATTTTGCAAAAGTAGCATTTAATGTGTTGATGAATTTTGCAGACGCGAGCTGATGTAACGACATGGCGAATATAACACAGAACACACAGACCGGACGACAGAAGTATGATATCATCAATAATAACCTACATAAATATTTAAGTCGATATGTTCTAGTTCAAAACTTCATGAGTTATTCATTCATTTGTATTGAATTAATTTTCATCCGCTGGTATAAGAATGCGTTTCATTGTAACTTCAACAGATGGCGCCACTTCTTGTACAAACTCATTGTGAGAAGTTAGCATAATTTTACATTTTTTTTTTATTACAAACCCTAGGGCAATTACCCTAAACATTCGAAATATCAATTCATTATTATATTTAACTCAGATTTAAACAATCTCATTTCAATGTAACTTCTGCACCATATCGGAAATGAAAACGTGCTCGATGACAAAATATAACACACCAACGGCCCCACACCTAGGTGACATTCCTGGAATTTATTAAGACATTTCACATTGAGACTTTGATTATCATGTGCACTTTACTCTACAAATAACGTGCACTTCAATAAGGTGTGTACTGTATTAATCGAGTCGTTATTGATGACATATATTTAAATGCATTGATTTATATCTGCTCTGAATACTGAAGGACACAATGATTGTCCGACCGGGAGCGAGGCGTACATATTTTTCTATTGACCCAAATAGCAGACACAGCCACCTCACATTTCAATTGGTGGGTGACACTCGTCGTTTAACACCAGACCTCGGTAAACACTTGTTATGGGAGGTAAGTGGCTGGAAGACTGGTTCATTTTTATTTGCTACATATGAAATTAGCAAATACATTATTTTGAAATCTCAGAAATGGATATAAATGCTGACTTTTTGTTGCTGCGTATCTTAGATAATTTAATCAAACGTTAACATTTTAATTGAGCATAACATGCTTTTGTACAGTAGATTGGGAACAAGATGGCGGATGTCATGAATATTTTTAAATATTCGATAACCCGCCGACCCGCGCACGTCCTCCTGACCGAATCTGCCTATCTAAGTTGGTAACACTGAAATATCATCTACTGGATGTTTAATAATTGTATACCGAAATTAATGCGTAAATAATTATGAACGACATATTAGCAAGTACATTAACTTTTTTATATCATATCGTGGCAAAATAGCAAGCGCCCACTTGAATTCGCGGTAGTGATGCAACCCTGCCTATATTTAATCGACATTTCGCCTACTCCAGTGCACTTCTTTTCTTATAAGAAAAGGGGACTAAAATTAGAGGCCTTTAGCACGCACACTCATTAAACAAAACGCGGAATTATTTCCACTTCACTCCACGTGTTTGGTAATGAATAACACCAAGGGGGAGTTTAGTAACGAAGAATAGTACTAATAAAGACTCTGAGTGCGAGTAAGTAACAAAGTAAGGCCGACAGTTTATGTTAAGGGATGTGACGCAATGTGACTTCCAGTGATTTGGGAACACGGCCGCCGCGCCCTTCCTCCGCCCTGCACTACCAACTGCTTCCTACTATGATATCAACACTGATTCATTGCGAAAATAACATGTGATAACATATACTTACTAACTTTTGTCCCAGACTTTATCTGCGTGGAATTGAAATAAAAACTCAATGGACTATATGTTCTTCCAGACTATATTCTGAATCTGTGCTACATTCCATGGATATCCGTTCCCGAGATACCTTCTTACAGACAGTCATCTTTAGGTTTTGCATTTATAATATTAATAAGATTCTTAGAAATAAACTACAATTTCAGTTCTTGTGTCGCAGATAATCTTAACTTTTGCCGACTGAAACGTGCTGAAACTTAAAAAGCTAGCTAAAAGCTATGTTACATGTAAGGGAATCCTTATATTGCCACTGCTATTGAGCGATCTAAAAGCATCTCTCTCATATTCGTAAAAGAAGCCTCTATTAATTTAAATGCTAAACCTATTATATTATTTATATTAAATTTGAAAGCTAAGACATTTAACATCATGATTGGGCTTAGATTAATATTACCGGCTATTATAAACGTATTAGTATAATCCAGTCACTGGCCAAGAAATACTGTAGTCACCAAGTATTAATATCTAAAGTTTAACTAGGTCATGTTAAAGCTCTGGCGACTGTGCGCGGGGCCACGCGGCTCCGTGCGGTGGGATACAGGGCGGCGACGGAAGCCTGCTTATCACCGCCGCAGATAGCCGTATGACCCCGCATTGATAAACATGAAAAAAAACACAGCTTTTTGTTGCCATTTTTATTGCGTTTATAATTGCAAATGTTCGCGGAAATCGCAGTTTTAGCGGTCAAAGTACTGTAATGAGGTCTTGTTAAGGGCAGACTCGTAATATGCGTACACTATAACATGATATGACAAGTTGCAAGCAATACATAGTTCAAATAACCCATTTATTGACAACAATAAATGTAACGCAGTAAGAGTGGCTGGGGCTGGAGTAGAGCAGCTCTCCCATATAGACAGTCGAAAATCTATATCTATACTAATTTTGTAAATAAAATTTGTATTTTTGTATGTATTGAAATAACTCAAAAACTACTGGGCCGATTTAAACAATTTTTAAACCATTAAAAGCTATGTTTTTAAGCTCTCGCGGACGAAGTCGCCAGCAACAGCTAGTTGTAAAATTAATTAAGAACACTAGGGTGCTGACAATCTCTAGAGACTTACAAAGACAAATGAAAATCATCGTCCTGTCACTAGATCATCGTTTGGCGACGCCCATTCCTGTATACGTCATAATGTGTGCTAAATCTGCGACAATGGTTGAGATGAATCTAAATAATCAATAATGGTCAACCAACTGTCCTAAGTGGACATTCGACAACAATGCGAGCGTACATCACGCATCACACATCACACGTAAACAAATAACAAAGAGAAATGCGCAGCACTCACTTGTACACTAGAGATGATTATTTCTAATGCTGTTTGCAAAATCAAATAGTTGACTTCCTCATTTTCATTGAGAAAATAGAGACAACAATGTTTTTGTATAGAAGTTTCTGCGATGGATACCCGCTCCATTAGGAACTACAATAAATATAGGTTTGTTATAATATTCTGGAACGTTTTGAGACAAATATAGAATTGATGAATTCTATTCATCCAAAAGCCTAAAATACGTACTTAAATTAAAAATGAAGGCTTGTGAATCTAAATTCAGATTTTGTTGGGAATAAGCTGTGTTGGCTACTTTCAGAATTTAAACATTTTGCATATTGTTTTGTTGGTAAAGATGTCCTTATAGACAAAGAAATCTTTTTACTATTAAATTGATGCTGGTTTATCAGGAGATATGTTACTATATGTGGTTAATGTATTTGTTTATCACAGTTTACTAAATTTAAATATATCTAGGTCAGGGTTCACAAAGGTTAACACCAATCGGATACACTTTAAAGAGCGATAAAATTAATCGATTTTTATAAAGTTTTATCAAGTTAATTAACTGGCAGTAAATCGAGACCGATAGTTAAAACATATATTTTGGATGGATGGATGTTTATTACTACGTATGTACGACTATCTAACTATACAAAAATAACCAAAAACTACCACATTGCCAACGCCACATGGAGAGATGCTTAACATTAAATTACGAGATCGATGGACCAATTCAAGAATCAGAGAGAAAACAAAAGTAAGCGACGGGTCTAAAAAGCTAAAAAAACTAAAATGGAGGTGGACTGGACATATAATGAGGACTGATAAGGACAAATGGACTAGAGAAGTTATGGAATGGTACCCCAGAGATGGGAAAAGACAGAGAGGACGTCAAATAAAGAGATGGGATGATGACTTACCGAAGGGATGGAGAAGATTAGCTAGGGACAGGGAATTGTGGAAGAATCTAGGGGAGGCCTATGTCGAAGGACAACCTGACTAAGCAACTGGAAGCTATAAATAACTTGTATATATATTGTTTTTTTTTTAATTTTTGCTATCTTAATTTTTTCTGTAAATATCCATATTAATGTTAAAACTATGTAAAAAAAAGTGTCAGAGAATAAAGGCTTATCTATCTATCTATGTTCAAAATGGTTAAGGAATCTCGATTAAATTTAGCAAAGATTTCAAATATAGTCTTGAAGAAGTCACAGGCTTACTGAGTTTATTTAATGACGCGTACGAAGTCACGGGGAAAAGCTGATTTATAATAATTAAATAATTATAGGGACAGGATTAGTGGGTGTCACATCACTTCATCTTGAAAAACAGAACTAGATTTTTGACTGATATCAGATTTTAAATACATATAAAATATGTTTATTCACTGATCCATGTTTCATTGAAAAAAAAAGTGCTTTTCTTTGTAATTGCAATAAGTACCAAAGTTAAGGTGCTTTAAGCGTAAAGTTAGTTTAACTTATCGCAGTTTAATGCCGCGGAAAATTATCTTTCGATATTAAATTATCGATAAACTAAGCTCAAGTGATGTTGAAACAAAAACTTCAAATGTCATTTTATAAAATCTTTTCTGTGCTGTAATTTAAATAATTATACACAAATCAAATATGTATCTTTATAGACAAAAAGGCTAATATTTTACAAAAAATACTTGGAACTAAATCTTTAAACTTTACTCCAGTTGGGCGTCCAGAAACCTGTTTGGCACGCACCGTTTCTTCCTGTTGATCTTATTTTTATAAGCTTTTATTAATGTATCAGTCGTGTTTTATAATTATGGGTTTATCTAGCTAAACTTAACTAACTTAAAATAATGAAGTAAAAATAGAAAAATACATAAAATCAGACCAAGGGTTCTCTCTCCCTTAATGTTGAAATATTGTACCTATATAGAGAACATTAATATAAATTTAGAAGAGAAAAATAAATAATAAAATGTGTAATAGTAGTACTTACCAGTAGATAAGCTCCCGTGGAAATTGAAGTGGTGGCTGCGGGCCGAACGCGCGCTGCCGACTGGGACCGACACCGCGCGCCGGCGCACGCGCAGCTTCATAATTTTTGCTTATGTCATAACGTACGCGATATTTTTGAGGCCTACTTGTAACTGTGTTCTTTGTCAATAATAAATATTTTTTTCCCCACTGATTAATTCGTGTTTCTGTGTCGACTTTCCGACCTAAGGCATCTTCGAAACTCGAGATCGAACCGAAGTCAGTTTTGATATGAACCTAGCATGGCTACATCCAACAGCTAGACTTTCAGCGTAAAATGAATACTAACGCGGAGCAAACTGCATAAATCTTTAAAGTCAATTATCTGATTGACTGAAATTTATCTCTTAAATGTATGTAAAGGTAAATTAGGCTAGATAAATAATTGTGGAAAAATCCCAATCTCTAGATGTAGGCCTCCTCTCCTGAAACTGTTTTTCTAGCTCAAGACTAAAGTATCGACCTGAATCAAGTTAAGCGCCATCTATATCGTAATAGTTATATCTTATTTGACGACGGTAGTTTCAAATCGGAAATTAGACGTCGTGATCGTGATGCTGAGTGGTATCAGATTTTTGATTTTTCAGCTAATATCGCAGTAAATGTCTAAATGCAAAGATCAAATACATAATTGCCCCTTCCCGTATTTCACAATTTGCGATTGCTTATCAACATTTCCGCAGAACTTTAGCTAGTAGGTCAAACCTAAAAATATGAATGCTGAGCTGGTTTTTAAAGTTTTCTAAGGTAATCTACCATCAAGGCAGCCTTGTTTTAGATTCTCTTTAAATAAAGGTGTGGGTAGTTGAAATAAAACACAACGTCTGTTACAAAAAGTACATCTCTATTACAGAGGGCAGCAGCGAGCGGGAGACTCGCTACTCGTCAAACATTTGTCCAAAACCAAAAGTCTTCGGGACAAAGTTCAGACCCCACGAAAACGATTTCTGTATAAAAAATTATATGTGTGGTAACAAAATGTTAAATTATTGCTTAGGGACGTGGCCTGGGGTCTCAACTCTGTGCTTGCTGCGGACGGACATCGGTTTCTTCAAACTATTTAATAAATTTAATGAAATGCAAGAAATGAGGGTAGATCAGTCAATAAATCACAACTTTGTTAATCAGTCTTACGACTTGTATTATTGCTTTATTTTTATGGCAACAATTATGTTGAAAGATTGAAATGTCCATAATTTCTATGCTTCCATCGTCCTATATCGAATATTGTATTTTGACAATTTGTCTAAAATACATATATACGTCATATTTATAGTTTTTAATGAATAATAATAAATACAAACAAGCTAATAAAAAAATGCGGGTGTAGATCAGATCTGAATCGGCTCAAGCTCCGAGCGACTCAACAACTAAATTGACAGCTCGCAGTTCGAAACGCAAATCATAAATCTATACAGATAAAAATTGAGCCGAGTTGTGAGTTCACTGATCTGCTGATCGTCAATTTTAGTTGGCCTATGACTATTATAATTCTATGATTTCAATTCAGTTACCATCTTATACGACACATTTTATTCCGGTATTTTTTTAGACAATTGTATAGATTTATGGGAGTTTATATGGAATAGTGTTTTTTATTGTTTAGGTATATGGTATACAACCGATGCCCGCCCTATGAGACGGTACTCTCAAAGTATTTACAATAAATAAGTACAGATAATTTTCAGCGAGCGGGAGTGTGGCTGCGGGCAGTGTTGCATCTCCGTACAATACCCACTGATCTGTATAAATGGATAGGCGATTGTTTGGAAATTACAGCTTCTGTTTCGTTTCGATTTTAAACACGCCTTTTGATGTTAATGGCAGTCTATCACTATTAATAGTTCGGAAACTCTTCACTGCGATCAACCGCAACCAGACACAAAATACCGCGTTTTAGCCTATCCATTTATAGACGTCAGTGATCGTTTACCACTGTTCTCACACTTGCATGTCTCCTATCTAGGAGAATATGGGTGACAAATTATTTATATCAGTATGTAGACATTAAAAACCAAGGTTAGGTTTATTTAGCGTGTACAACTTTTGCAGATATAATGTCTAATTATTCCGTGTCGTGTACATTACAGTAACTTCGTACACAAAGCAACGCAAATCTGTGGTTTTAGTTTTAAATGTTATACGCAATGTCATATGTCTGCGTCTACAAGATTGTATTGCGTAAGTTGCTTAGAGACTGAAATCGCAGATTTGCGTAGCCATGTGTACGAAGGGAATGGTGAGACGCAACACCACGCCGCCAGCCGCACCAGCTACGAATCCAAAAGTATCAATTACGTCTATATAGTTACAAATATCGTACCGCGATAGCCCACCGCACGCCCGGTCAGGTATGGACTACGCAGTGGTAGATGGCTAGCTCCTAGTCACAAACTATGATCTATGATACTTCAAAGAAATGAATTTCTCGAATGACTACGTTTATGTTCCAGTTGTTGATAATATATTTTGAAGATTTGAACAGTCAACAGATTTCAGACTTGCTGCTCTGCTTATTAACATGGATTAAAAAAACATGGATGTTGACAAGAACTTAGGTTTAAGTAGGATTGCATGTTTAAGTAATATTATGTAAGATTTTAATCATTTTACAACATAAAAAATGTAATAAAAAATGTTATTATTTATAATTGTAACAATAATAAAGAAAAATAGTTTCAAAAGATGTAAGACAAGGACGGGGGCAGGGGGCGGGGCAGTGGGCGGGGCGCGGTACGTTCAACCTCGGAGTTCACAAAACATCGCTCCAATTATAAAATATAATATTTCGAAATACATCGGAGCTACTCTACATTCAAATGTACCAGTTCTTTATTTACAATCAAAAGCTTTTTTCTATTTATATTTTTAGGACAATAAAAATGTGACCCCGTTTGTAATTTTAATGTCGGACAGAGCCGGAAACTAAACACTACTCATTATTGCAAAATGTTCCGAAGGTAACATCGGGACGAAGCTCGGGTAATCCTCATTAATAATTACAGAGGGGTAGATTTAAATCAGAGAAAGTGTAAAAGTTCAAATTCTAATACAAGCGTAGATGAGCGCGTGCGAGACACGCACAAACACCTCGGCTGCTCGGCTGCTGTCTGCGAGCTGGGGAGGGCGGCTGCACCGGTGTACATTTTCAGAAGAAATTTATACAACCACAACACATAGAAACCAAATTTAAATCAATTTAGTACAAATTAGTATTAAACAAATTTAGACATCGGCCGCCGCGAGTACGTCACAGACATAATGGCCGCCTGTCAGACACACTGGGAAACCTTTTTAAAATACCACAAAATTCAAACATTAACCTGGAATAGGTGTCCAAATTTCAAGGTATTTTCTAATTCCAGTGTTATATTGATAATTTTATAAAATCCCAATAGTATAGGGATGTCGTAGGACGTACAGCCCTCGGTCTAGGACTTACTCTACTCATAATAGCTGAAGTTCAGAGTTTACAAAAATAAATCATAAAAATGACGGTTTCATGATTGAAGTAACCACTTTGAAACTATCAGATATTGCAAGCAGTGTTTGTATGGTTATATTAACAAATTTAATTAAATAAATATGTCTTAGATAATATGTAGCATGTAATTTTAGTGTATGTTGTTTGTGAAAGAAACACTATGTCTATGGATAAATGATAGGGAAATGTAACAAAAATATATTAATTTGACGTCGGGTTGTGCGTTTTTCAATTTCGTGCCTAGTTCAATATTATGATATGATGAAATAACAAAGTATTATAACAAATAAATTACTAAAATTATAGTCCAATACAACCTTTATACAATATCCGATAGTTTCGAAACAAAAGTAAATGTTACATATACATTAGGAAATTTGAACTAAAAGATACATTGATAAACCACATTTAAAGTGTGTGTTCGCAAGCTACACTCTGTAGCTCAGCTTATTACAAACTTCTCAAACAAATGCAATATTTTGACGTCACACAAGTCAGCACTGAGGGCCCATCTTGCCTATTCGCAATAACGTTTGCGTAAAGTCATCGACAAAATCTATATTGTATTTATGCCGCTATCGGACGTAAAGTACAACAAAACTCGTACAAATTTTGTCGATGACGTTACGAATAAATTATCGTAATTATCACGCAATTCGTGATAGACCCTCCTGTGAGTGAGGAGGGTGAGGAGCGTGAGGAGCGGGAGGAGCGTGATGGGCCGCTGATCCGTGTACAAAGTGACAAATAATAAGTCTTTACAATTTAACGTTTACAATGTGTCATCAAACATTAATTTACTATCTAACTACTTAAGAAAACGAATGTGAGAAGCGATCTGCGAAGCGTTAGTGTGCGCGTCACGTCGCCTGTCACGCCGCGTGACACCTCCCCTCCCGCCCGCTGCGCGCAGCGTGACGCCCCGCGTCACAGTCACGTCACTAGACACGCCGCGTCACGCTGCGCGCAGTACACGGCGAGGGGGGAGGGGGGAGGGTGGAGTGCGACGTGACGCGGCCGCAGGAGCACTTACATAACGTTAAACAAACCAAAAGTAAACGTCGTTATTACAATTAGTCCGAGTATAGTACGAGAGTAACCTAAATAAAAACTATCAAATTACGCAAAGTAACTTATACAAATAATTACAAATTAACATCGAAATTGAACCTGGGGACGTGATTTGTAACAGAATGCGCGACTGGCGCTGCGGGGCGCTGCGGGGCTCGGCGGGGCTCGGCGGGGCGGCTAGTAGAGCAGCAGGAAGCCGGGGGGCGCTCCGCCGAACAGCGCCGGCCGCGCTGTGGACACGACGGAGACGTTGCAGTGGGCGGGGGCGGGGGCGGGGGCGGGGGCGTGGGGAGTGGCTGGGGGCGGGCACTCACGCGGGCGCTGCTAGCGGCGGAAGGGCTGGCGCTGGAAGGCGGCGCGGTGCGAGGACAGCGGGCGGCGGCGGGGCGGCTCGCGCCCGCGCGCCTTCTTCTCCTCCACGTTCAGCTTCACGCCCTCGGGGCCGTCGGCCGGGAAGTACAGCGGCTGCGCAACACATCGCACAATGTTACATCTGTCTGCTAATACTAATATTTATAAAGAAACGTGTAGTTATGATGCGAGGAGACTGACGGCAGCGTTGAGGCACTCGTGCGCGGCCTGCGCGGTCTCGTAGGTGATGAAGCCATAGTTGGGGTGGCGGGGCGCGCCGGGCGCGGCGGGCTTGCTGTGCACGCGTAGCTCGGCGACGGGCCCGTAGCGCGCGAACAGCGCACGCAGCTCCTCCTCCGTGGCGGAGTGCGGCAGGTTGCCCAGGAACAGCTGCTGCGAGTCGGAGTACCGCCGCCCGCCGCCGCCCTCCGCTGATGAACATTTTACGAAATAAACGTCTAATCTCTACAAATAATGATCAAGTTATTTCCACGAGTACTCGTGCTCCGTGCACCATGAGTATGCGTGCTCACCGGGCGGCTGGGGGGCACGCGGCGGGCGCGGGCGCTGGTCGTGCGCAGCGGGCGGGGGCGCTAGCCCGGCGGGGGGCGCG
>LD688974.1:173597-193436 GCA_003118335.3 Papilio memnon | reverse complement strand
TGTACCGGGGTGCAGCGGCTGCAGCGGCTGCGGGGGCTGCGCGGGCGGCGGCGTAGGCTCGCGCTCGGGCTCCAGCTGAGGCGCGGGCGGCGCCTCCAACTCCACCTCCGCCTCCGCCTCGTGCTCCACAACTGCGGATATCGAGCTCGCTGTACATATTATAAATATTGTGTAGATAGGCACCTCTTAAAGTTTAAGCAATGTATCCTATTTAAATCCACGCAGTGTCGTACCCTGCAGCGCGGCGACGAGATGGCGCGCCTCCTCCATCTGCGGCTGGTGTCCGTTGAGATGCGGCGACGGGGCAGGGGCGGGGGCGGGCGCCTGCGGCGCGGCCGGGGCGGGGGCGTGCACCGGGGCGGAGGCGGTGTCGGGGACGGGCGCGGCGGTGGGCGGGGACAGCAGCGGGGGCATGGGCGGTGCGGGGAAGGCGGGCGGGAAGACGGGCGGCGGGAAGTACCCGCCCGCCACCGTCCCCGGCCCCGCCTCCTCCTCCTCGCCGTCCGAGCGGCCGGAGCCTTCGCCCTCCTCGTCGGAGAACACTATGTCCTGTCGGGAGCACGCAATGACAATGTCGATCAGTTATCACAGTGGTAGTAGAGCGACTAACATGCAACATTAGCTGTACTTACCTGGTACCGGAAGATGTCGTTGTGCACGTAGTACTTCTTGGGCGACTGCGCGGCCAGCACGAAGGTCTGCGTGAAACGGCGCATGGGCGCGCCGCCGTTGGATAGCTCACCCGTTACTTGCACCACCACGCCGTTGCCCAGCGTCGCCTGCGAGTCCACCTGCACCACGACACAACAAACATTGCGGTCATCAAGTTAGTGGTTCTGTCTAACTAGTCAATAGAAGTAGCATGTAGTATGAACCGCATGTCGCGTAGTTGGTGGGCGTACCTGGCTGATCTTGGCATGGCAGTCGCGGAAGTTGAGCTGCTGTATGCGGTTGTGTATCTGCTTCTGTCCGACGACGGGCAGCGTCTCGCGGTTGGGCGCGTCCAGCCCGCCGTGCACGAACGACGAGTAGTTGTTGTAGAACCTGCAACACCACCATACAACACTCAACACCAGAACACTTCAACACTACAACATTAAAATATCGAATCGATCACTGCTGCACTCACCACTGTGTGATCTGATATTAAATATAGCTTAATGATAATTTAACCATTGTGTGTGAGAACTGAAAAAATATTGGAAGCTATAAGTCATTGTTAAGCTTATCATAAAATGAATATGAGTGATGACGTCATTTAGATAAGACGGAATCGCGCTACATCCTATCATCAGACCTACCTACTGTTGTAGATAATCAATTTCAGAAGTTCAATTACATGTCCAAAAAAGAAACATCCCACAATTAATAAAAAAGAATTGAAAATATATAACTAGCCAGCACTGACTGTCCAGTTCAAATTATCGAATGCAACCTCACACATCTGATTTTATTGTTTATTAGTAATAATAGTTAGAACTAAACCTTTTTTGATTCCCTTAAAATAAGGAATATTTCTATCAGTTGTCATATCTTAATTCACTTTCTTATGCATATCCACACACACAACCCTTCCATACTTTCACCATCTTCCTCTACCTTTGTAGCCTTCTACAATATTAACACTATCTTGAACACATAAATGTGATCATCGTTCTGCATAACCTTTTGCTTCTCAATTTCTCAATCACTGGCATTTCAAGCTTCGTATAATATTCAGATTTATTAAGCAAATGTACAGTAAAGTTGTTATAAATGAGATTAATAATAAAACAATAGTGAGTAAATCCCAGAAGCACTATATACATGTTATCATCAATATGAAAGGCTTATTGTTGGCTAAAATATTTATTTTATTATTACATACACAAATGACTCATACATTCCATGTTAGGACAAACTATTCTCATACATACAACCCAGTTATTGCAATTTTAGTTATAAAAACCTTTGATTTATAATATTAAAATACACACACCCTTAATGCAAAGAGGTAGATAGAGATAAGGTATTTCATATGATTGTGCCTTTAATCTCTTGTTCAACATGTCAAAGACAATAAATAGTAGACCTGTGCAGATAGGCGGGCGCCTTGTTGAGCAGCGTGTAGTACTGGCGGACGAACTCGCGGCCGACGCTCTGCGGGGACGGGGACGCCTCCATTACCATCGCTGTTGTCGACAACGCGCGCTAATTCTGCTCGCTGCCCACCGCTTGACGCTCTACAACTCCTGCACAACAGGAACACTATCTATTAATACATGCTAACATTTATGTTTCCATAACTAAATACACAATTTATACAATTACTTATTTATACATAGAACAGTGAACTTTTCTTTTGTAGGGTAGATTGAAAGGATAAATGATTTGTAAACACGTAGCGTTTAGCCCGCCCGGTACACCAGAATTTAAGAAAATCTTATTAGTAACCTATGTGTTCCTCATTATGTTCCACATTACTGCTGAATTTCATCTAGATCCATTGAGTTGTTCTAGAGATACCTTCTAACAAACATGCACACATCTAAACTTTTGCATTTTTAATATTAGCAAGATGCTAGAATAATTGACTTTGTTGGGTTTCTGTTTGTACAGAACATATCAAACCCATAGTGCCCTTTGTTGTTTATATTACAAGCTGGTTGACATTTGGGTTGTCTTTTTGAATAGCCCAATCACTTAATTTTTACATAATACTCATGAAAGCAAATTCATTAAAAGACACAATTTAAATGGATGCACTTATTAACATTGCAGTCCTCATCATCATCATCATCAGCCTTTGTCTGCCCAGTGCTGGACACAGGCCTTCCACAGAATGCGGTCCTCCGCCTTCCGCATCCAACGACTACCCGTCGTGTGCACTAAGTCGTTGGTCCACCTGGAGGAGGACATCCCAGTCCTCATATATTACAAATTCTGACAAATTTTGATCAAACATCTCTCCTGTATTATGAATCAGGGATTGAGCTAATATTGAAAAACTACATTATTTTGTAGAACAGGATTAAAGATAATAATACAATACTAGCTCCATATAAACTCTTATAGTTTATCAGTTTACACTATTAGTTAATTATAATTAATTAATTATTATATTTATAATTAATTAATTATTATAATTATAACAATGAAACTGTAACCTATTGTACTTGGTGTATAACATGTATTTTTTCATTTATTATATCAATTAAGTTGGATTTAGAAATTTACATTAAATAAAAAGGTTTAGTCCCAATCAACATATTTATAATTTCATTAAAGCATTGTCAAATAATATGCTGTTTATTTACATTTGATAAAAATTAAACAAAAAAATAATTCATTTCAGTTGACAAATTTCTACAATGTAAACAGAACAAGTATAAAAACAATATTATGAATTGTTCAATTCTGTTTATTACAGTAATCAACTTAAGATATTTTATATCGCTTTTGTTAGGTGAATTGAAACAAAAGATTTGTGGTATATTTTTAAAGAGTATTTCAAAACTAGTATCTGGCTTACATAAATTCAGTGCGTTACACGACATTAAGAATCTAAGTCACCTTACTCTGTAATTAAAAGCTAGCTAACTTAGCAAAATCCAAAAAGAAGTAACGCAATTTGTCAAAGTACGCATGGCGCCTCAAACTCTGATCTCTCGACTCCCCATAACTTCATTGTCAAATATAATACCACATTGGATAAATTTTGAGTGCAACATGCAGAAAAAAAACTTATAAAAGCAAAATTTACAACTAACAATCAATGTATTGGCGTAACACCGAAACAGTAGGTCTTTAACCTATAGAATTAGATGTATCAGCCGACAATCAAAATATTAGAATTCCCATCCAGTAAAAACATTTAACACCCGTAAAAACTTACCTCAGTAAATTTTAGGCATCAAAATGGTATATTCAGCAACAAATTGTCTTGAAAATCGCTTAATTTTTACAATAAATAAGGACTGAAAACAGAAAAAGAGCCTACCTCACCGTTTAGTGTCAAGTCAATTTCTATCAGGTATTGCCAGATGTAATAAAATTAAAGCCAATGTAAAATGAGGCTCCAGTAAATAACGAAAATAAGTTTTTTAGCAAACATGTACAATTATTTATTTTAGATAAAGTAGTACATAGGTTTAGTGAATTTTAAGGATAACAGTTTTGTAAGAAACGTTATTAATCTATTCTATTTTTGTTTATTCATAAGAAGTTGCAGAATTTACCATGATCAGTTGTTCTAAGTTTTGAAAATCTTTTAATTCCTGGTTCGCATTATAACAGTACAGCTAGACAGTAGTGCTCAAAATCAACTTTGCTATACTATTGGCATACTGTAAAAGGTAGCAGCGAGCGTCCTATCCTATTAACTGACGTAGCGTTCTAGTTTTGTGGTCAGTTTGGCCATTCCGCCTTATAACTGAATAAATATAAAAGTCTGGTCCTATTCCAGTCCAGATCTGACATATTATTTTAAAGGAATCATACGTTGATTATTTCATGGAATGCTTATTTATATGGACTGCGAAACGGGAGAAACAGCGACCACCGTTATTTTAGTTTGTAGTTTTAAATCATCAAACATTTGAGATTTTTCAATTCCAAAGTGCAATAACGAAGCCGGAATTCACATATGGTACATCTCGGAAAATGTATATTGACATTTGACATAATGATAACTAGAAAAGGGGTTTCGGGATTATAGAACTAGTTTACCTATGTTTAAAAATATTTTCAATTGCTTTCTCAAACTCATTGCCGCTGTAGTTTTAATGATTCGACAGCTTACACTTAACTGAGATAATGTAAACCAGGCATAAGTATCACGTAGTAAGTATTTCAAACTACGCTTTTCTTTCTGTTTTATTTCTATTCTTCGAGTAGTTTTAATTAAAATGTATTTTCAGCGACAAGATGACAGAGTATATGAGTGATCGAATCTGCCGGATTATAATTTTTATGTTGATAATCTTGTTTGGTTTTTGGATTTTTCGTTTAATTAAAAATATGTATTTTTTTATCGATTTGTTTATGAAATGCTAATGTAAGTTACATTTATATAGGTATAAGTTATGAGCCTAACATTATCTTAAAAATCTTTTAGAATTGCGTTGCATTTCTAAATATTTTTTAAAAATGTTGTTTGAACGCAACATAAACTTTATTTAGTTATTGGTGGCTTGGCGGCAATCTAATGACGTATTGTTGGCACCGGTATTGATCCGTGCCTGTTTCTTCTATCTCTTTTGTGTACGGCTTAAAGATATCTTTTATCCTTGTTGACACAAAAAGAATGCCATTGACCTCTGTAAACACCTTATCGCTCATTGGTTAAATAAGGTGGAAGGGATATAACGCTTGCTGAAAAACCGCGTCCATAGGATTGTTGCCAACATTTTAAACAATTTCGCGCCGACTCATCGCCGGCTTCCGTTCATTCTTCTGCGTTTGGCATTCGTTGTTGAAGGTCGTGTGTGGACCTTAGTTATTAGTTTATTATTAATAAGCCTACACATAAGTCAGTCATGGCCAATAACGACAATTTCGCGCAAGATGTTACAGAACAATTAAATGGTAATATGGAAAACGGTGGCGGCGATATTCAAGACAATGGAGAAGCGTCGGGACGCGATGACGACAGGTAAAGCTATTTTAGTTTATTTCGACAAAGCTTCTTTAAAACTAATGTCTTCGTTATGAATTTGACTTTTTGTTTAATGTAATAAGAAATGTTAGCTTGATAAATGTGATTTGCAGTACCATCTTTATCCACCCACAATGGCGTCGGCGGTCCGGCATTATTATTATCGGCATCCTAATCTATTTTAATCCTTAAGGTCTTTTCAAAATTCAATGTTTTCACTTTTGCAGTTGGTTCTTCGCGATTAAATTTCATTCTTGGATGTGATAGTTTTCATTTCAGACGTTATCTTCGATATAAATTTTCCGAAATAGTTCGTAGCCGCATGAAGTTAAAATGGCGTCTTACGCGCGTCTCTAGCGCCCGGCACCGGCACGGTCCCGTTATTGATTTTTCGCTTCGGGTCCGTTATGTTAGATTTGTTTCGAATGTTACGGTTATTGAGCGGGCGTGGGCGCGTACGCCGTTTGCCGTTTTGCGTAGTTGCAAGATTTTAAATCGGTGGTAGTGGGTATGACTGTGGCCCGCGCGTCTGTGGAGCGCTACTAACCGGCTGTCTCTCTGCAGGTGTGAGCCTGCGCCGCCGCTGAAGCCGCCGCCGGAGGACGTCATGGTATATATCCGCTGGGCTCACACTAAAGTAAAGCTACCACCAAAGACCACTCATTGGTTCGGCCACTTAATTTTGGGCCCCGTTCACTCTTGCCAATTTCAAATCTTGCGATATCACTGTAACATTCTTTGTTCACATCTCGTTGTCTAATTTAATGATAAAGTTTCCAGTTTTCCTTTTTGTAACTTACAGGTTGTCAATTTGTTTTGCTGCAGTGCTTGGAGTTTTGTTTTTGAACAATAAGTAGCTGTAAAGTACTGTAAACAAGTACTGCATAGTTGTTTAATGTTAAATTGTAATATTTTTAAGTCTAAACATTCTCTGATTCGAGACAGTTACTATTTGTTAATCTCTCAGTTTTAATTTATTTTTACATGAACTTACAGAAAACTCTTTGTGGGTGGCCTCAGCTGGGAAACTACAGATAGTAAGTCATCTCTCACATTTTTTGTTTTATTTTATTGGCATTTGATTGGTTAACATTCAATGGTAAATTATAAAATATTATGTAATGATGATTATTTCAGTTCTGCTTCTGAGTTAAATTGAAGAAAGCTTTACCCACAATACTGAGGATAAAATATATTTGATATATTTGACATGTTATTGAGTAACAAATGTTAATTTAAGTGTTTCCTTCTGCAGAGGAGTTGCGTGATCACTTCAGTGCATATGGAGAGATAGAGAGCATCAATGTGAAGACAGATCCCAACACAGGGCGGTCGCGAGGGTTCGCCTTCATTGTTTTCAAAGCACCGGATTCTATTGATAAAGTGATGGCAGCGGGAGACCACACAATCAACAATAAGAAAGTCGATCCAAAGAAAGCTAAAGCAAGGCACGGGAAGATATTTGTTGGAGGTTTAAGCAGTGAAATCTCAGACGATGAAATAAAGAACTTCTTCAGCAATTTCGGCACAGTGAGTATTAACTAGTGATAATGAAAAACCAATAATTTTGTTATGATGACAATTCCGGTTTTGGTGAGATAATTAAGATCTAGACTACCTGAAGAGGAATCCGGGCCACTGATAAATATTTGTTGAAGTTTGTCTGGGAATATAATATTTTGGTTTGTTCATGTTATATTTAACTTTCAGATAATTGAAGTTGAAATGCCATTTGATAAGACAAAGAACCAAAGAAAAGGATTCTGCTTCATAACATTTGAGTCTGAGCAAGTTGTCAATGAGCTCCTCAAGACTCCCAAGCAGACCATCGCCGGCAAAGAGGTAATGTTTCCATTACAAGTATCTAATGCATTTCTAGACACTAATTAATTATGAAATGACTTGCTATTTGATACTGTCTGAATTATTTTCATCTGACTCGATAGAGTATGTTGAATATTATGACTCACAAATCACATTGTAATTTTGTTCAGCAATTAATAATTCTATGAAACGAATTATTTTATTTTTAAATCATTTTATATTTTTTAACCATAAATTCCTATATGTAACTATACTATGTTTTCTGCATTATGTATTAAAATAGTATTCAAGTAAACAGGCAAATGTTTTGTACATTTTGTATTTTTGGTGTGGGATTAGATAGATGCAGTGCAATGTGTGTTGTGTCTCAGGTGGACGTGAAGCGCGCCACGCCGAAGCCGGAGGGCCCGGGTGGGCTGGGCACGCGCGGCGGCCGCGGCGGTCGAGGCGCGCGCGGTGGCCGCGGAGGGCGAGGCGGCTACGGCGGTCAGGGCACCTGGAGCAACCAGGGCTACGGCGGCTACGGCTACGGACAGGGCGGCTACGGCGGCGGATACGATGGATACGGATACGGCGGCTACGGATACGACGGCTACGGCGGATACGGCAGTTACGATTACTCCGGCTACCCTAATTACGGTAAACGCGGCAAGCAGAACTACTAGGGCGAGGTTCGCTAAGCACCGCTCACCGACACATTACCTCGACTGATGTTACCTGATTTTAGCATGTAATCGTAGAGTAAGGATAGGTTAGCGTGTGCGCCCGCGCGCCGCCCGCACGCCGCATGCGGGCCACGTGCGGGGGGCGCGCGGGCGCCACGAGCAGCGGCGACGGGCGAGCCTCCGTCCTTGAGATGCCTATTTACCATGTATGTGTTGATCCACTCGGAGCAACGTGGACCTTAGGTGTACGACTTAGTGTAGAAAATATTTATTTTTCTATTATAACTACGTATTTACATGGATATTCTATCGAGATAATGTGTAGTGAATGTTGTCGGAGACGATATATATCAATATAACCAGCGGTTCTATCTAATCATTTTTTCGAGTAATTAGATTTTAATCATTTTACGTAACTCGTTTCCAAGAGATCATATTTAATTTGCGCTATTTGATTTGTCCACTAACTGCACGCCGCGGCCGTAGCGCAGCGCTCGTGCCCGCAGCTCGATCGCTCTTTATCATTGTGTCACTGGGTACTGTATGTGTACATATGTTATCTGCCTTACGTTTTATAAGTGTTTATTTGTAATACCACTTTTGACATATGTAGCATTGTCGCCCGAGTTTTGTTTGTATTTGGTATTTTTATTTACCTATTAACACTCTCGCCACATGCTACATTTGGGAAATTGGGGTAATATATGGAGAGACATTGTGAAAGTGATAAAGATATGATGAAGCTTTTGAATAAAGCACTGTTACAAAAATCTCAATGTGTTTCCATATATTTGATCCCGATCCACATCCCGTCACCTCGCCACCTCGCCCCGCGCCACCGCGCCACGCCACACTGCGCCACGCCACACTGCGCCACGCCACACTGAGCCGCGCCACACCGGGCACGCCGCGTCGCCATCGCCACCGCCACCGCCACTAACCCGCATGCTCTGGCGCAGGCACGCCCTCGGCACTTGCTCACCAACCCATCACTACCTACGACACGACTATTTGCTATCAATTAACATACATACTTTCTAACGTTGTCTCTAACTCTAGTAGTCATCAACAATAGAAACTAATAATATAGTAATTTAAAAAAATCAGGAATTAAATATGATTATAGCAGATTACCTCTATGCTGCATACTATTGAACTTAGTACCACTTTAACTTTTTAAAAAGCATGGGCATGAAAATTTACAACCATTGACTATATTGCTTAATCTATTTTATTCAAGTTTTTAAAATCTGAGATCGATTTGCAACAAAGTGTTTTTGGAGAAAAGGTAGTGATCGAGTAGGTTTTGAAAAATAAATTTCCATTTCAAAGCTTCATAAAAGTTGATATTAGTTTTAGAATTTTATGCAACGATTACAAGTAGTACAGGCTTAAGGCTTTTGTGCAACAAGCAGTCCGAAAGTCATTAACTAAGACGTGTGAAGGGTCCACAAGAGCTGGCGGCGCAATGTCCGCGCAATGCGTTCGTACGCTCGGACTAATGGTTTGTATTGCGGGCAGACTACGGCGGGTACGGAGGGTACGAGGGCGGCTACGGCGCGCGCGCGGCTCCACGCGGGAAAGGTACTGCCGACCCTCTGCTCACCCTCCCTCACTTCATTATGGCGATTTGATGGAAATTGTTTCTATAGTTATTCACCTTTCGTTCTACTACTTATTCTGTATCCATCCTCATCAGTCTTCACATAAATTCCTATAAAATATTTTATCGCACCGAATGTTGGATTGACTCCAAATATTTTAAAAGTTATATATTTCCGTCAAACCGTCGTATGTCTTAGCATTGAAGTCACCGACTCCATAAAATTAGCCGGCTTTCGTAGATCTGCCTGTCCTTAGTACATCTAGTTCTTTTCTCTTCATGCATATCTAGGCTTATAGCTAGTTGCGATGTTCATGCAGTCTGATTTCATTTATAACTAAGTCTAATTAGATCGGTTCATTTAATTTGGAACATTATTGGGATAAATACCTACGAGTCATAAAGTCTTAGTTGTAAATGCATCTGCATAAATTCGTTAGAAAATGCATCCACATTTTCCGAAATAGCGAAGAGTCTGCATTTGGCATTCCGCGCGGTCGCTAGCAGTGTAGCGTGTAGTGGGCGGCAGCGGCATTGAGGCAGTGTATGCAATGGTTGCAGCGGGCTACCAGGGCGGCAAGCAGCGCGGCGGCGGCGGCGGCCGCGCCAACCAGCGGCACCAGCCCTACTGAACTCTCTGTACCTGCCCACTCATCTCAGTCCAATAATAAGGTAAGCCCTTCTTTGAACATTCTCATCTAGGACAGAAACAATTCTCGCGATTAAAAATACACAAGCCTATGTTTTCATCTGTGCCAAATTTCAAAGGAATCTATTAAGTCGTCCTGGAGACACCTTTCTAACAAACATCCATCCATCCATCTAAACACGCAAAATTTCAAAACTAGATGTAGCTAAAAGAGAACATAGATTTTTTTTGTATTTTAGTTGTATTTGACATTGTGCATCCTTGCTTGTCAGCCCTCAGTTCAGCTTTGACCCTCACCTTAGTGTTCCTGGCTTATTTCTGGTTCACAGTTTGCCAGTACAGTTGGACAGTACAGTAGTGCAGGCCAGATATGGATTGTATGGACTCACTGGCGCCAGTTAGTACTACGCGCGCTGTCCAGCTGTACTGACCAAGTGTGAAGCAAGCATTATGTGCCCGTTTGCCCGCCTGCCCGCCTGCCGGCCGCTAGCTGCCTGCACGTTAGGAGCGATGGAAGCGAAGCTATAACAGTATGTTGTGTTTGTTGCAGGTTAAGTCACCGGTCATGGGCGTCCCCGCGCCCCTCTCACCGCGCGGGGCGCGTCATTCCATTCCACATATTAATTTAAGAAAACAATTTTAAGATTTTTGATAAGGAATAATAATGAAGTCGCGAATAAACAATGCGGCGCGGAGACGCGGCCGCGTCCTGCCGCGTCGGGCCGCGCGACCTTTGCGTAAATTGATTATAATATAGTATTGATTTATAGATTCACTTGGAGTATTATTGCTGAATAGATCGATTTGACTTGTAAGAATGAAATAATGAACCATTTTAACTGATTTTTAGTAATATTCTACGATACAGAGCTTAAATTAGAATTATGTGTCGTGGTGTCGAGCGTCGTTTGTGTGTGCGGTGTGTGCGGAGTCCAGCCCTCCTCTCCTCTCCTGAAGGTCGTTTGTTCTGGATCTCATTGCAGAAATGTTGTAGATTTGTAATTTTATTTGGTTATTAAACAAGGAATCAGAATCATGTATTTTGTACGACCTTGATGTTTCTTCCATACGTAGGAATGAAATTAGCATAAGTGATCGGACATGAACAAACTTTTGGGATGTACAATTGTATGTCGGAAATAAACAAATTGTAAATAAAATGACTGTCTTAGTTTATTAGTGTTTTGTCTTCATCAAAAGATAAACTGCAAGTGTGGAAACCTTCACGCTATTACAATGACCAGCCTCTTCGTTAGGGAAACTGCTACAACTACAAGCCTGGTTCATGGAGACTTTATTACCCGGCACCGGCACTACATTATCTAAAACCAAATTAACTCTCATAGTGGACAAGATGAACTGAGATATCCCGAGATACCAGCGCTACTGTTAGCACACTAGACTAATAAGATTAGAAACTAAATCTAGCGTACCTATTTCTCTTGTAATTGTATACTGGGCTGCTGAAGCTGAAACACCTATTCATAGAGAATTACGGTAAGTGAAAATGTATCTGCAGAGATCGATTCACTCGCAAAAACAATGAGATTGATCTATCAAAAACCAGTAAACGTACACGAGTGAAAAATTGCTACTTGCATTTGGCAGGCGCAGTTAAAAATCGACTGCATATCTTGTATCATCAAAAAATAAAATACTAGGTTATTATTAAGTGCCTAAAATGTGTAATTAGTGTGCAGACGAATAGGTAATACTATAATAATAATTTTCGGAAGGTGTGTTCAGAAATGAGATGAATTGACAATAAAATAGGCAATAACAAAATATAACACTACCTATTTGTATGTTCTGTACGCGACATTACTTGCGCTTTAGCTATCGACTTTCACATCACCCAGTCTGGGCAAATATTTTAATGCCTAATTAACTACATAAGTGAGCGTCGGTGGCTCAGGGGTTTGAGCACTTGTAATCTACAGGTCCTGGGTTCGAATCCCGCCATGTATCAATGTGATTTTCGAATTTCATATGTACATAATTTACTCCACGTTCTTACGGTGAAGGAAAACATCGTGATACAACCTGCATATATCGGCGAAGAGATTCAAAGATACAAATGTGTGAAGTCAACAAACCCGCAGTCGGCCAGCGTGGTTGACTATAGCCTAGTCACCCTTAGGGTAGGCTCCGAGCCCCTCAGTGGGGGACAGCTGGTGGTGGTGATGAAGTATATAAACATAAAGCGATATGAAACCGAACTTAAGTAGTTCAACATTTCATTGAAACTTGAAGCAGAAAACAAAAGTATGTTTATAAAATGACTAGCTTTTGCCCGCGAGTCCGTCCGCGTGAAATTTAAAAATGAATAAAGAAATGAAAAAAATATAGCCTATGTTACAGATAAATTACCTTTTTAACGGTGAAAGAATTTTTAAAATCGGCCCAGTAGTTTTGAAGCCTATTCATTACAATCAAACAAACAAAGTTTTCCTCTTTATAATATTAGTAGAGATATCTGCAAAATGTCTTGTTCGAGTTATCAGCCACTCGGAGCGACATCTTTTGGCGCAGACCGACAGGATACAATTTGATAGAAATGAGTGGCGCTTGGTAGCTATATAACGAGTGGACAGAAGCTAAGCGACGTTTTCAGTTGAAATTATGCTGAGCATCATGTTGCACCGAGGACTTTCGCTGTTCCTTCTCGCAGTATTAGCTTGCGGCTCTCTGGGACGAAGGGTTGTTCGCTCGGGAGATTTTGTGTGAGTATTTGCTTTAAAGGAACTAGCAGAATGATATTCTTACACAGCCATTTGAGCCTAGACTACATTTTGCACAGAGTTTTCTGTTACTACTTAAAGTCTAAAGTGGAGAAAAGTTATTAGATTTTTTTTTAATTCCAAGAGATAGAAATGACAGTCTAAGTGAACGGCTGAGATATAGTATGTTACGAATAGCGATTAAGGGAAACGAAAGCTATTGACTAGACTGGTGTCAGCGACGCATGCACAACATCTTATCTATCTCCTATTCCCACAGGAGTATGGGCATCTCAGATGACAACGACATTCCGCGGCGCTGCTTGGAGATGACTACGAGCGAGCTGCCATGCGTCGGCGTGGGCGAGGACCGTTTGCTGCCGCATCCTCACGACTGCGAGTTGTTTTACTACTGTGTAGATGACGTCGCCATCTGCAGGCAGTGCCCCGCCGGTCTCCACTTCAGCCCCACCCAGCACGTGTGCGAACGCGCCGCCCGTGCCGGCTGCGGCGACGCCCCGCAACAGCCCGACGAGGAGTAACCTGCCAACGTTTATGTCACATATTATTCCAATTAAACAGCCATAGCTAAGAAAATAAAGTTGGTTTCAGTCACAATATGCCTTTCGTACCACCTACCCACATTCCTATATAGTACCTATATACTATAATCAGTTTTGTCAAGTAAATATAGCACCCAGCTGGTCTGGGTTGTATATTAATTAAATATGAATGACATATAAATAAATAAACTCTAGAAGTATGGAGTTAACACTAAAATATAGAAAAAAAAAATCAACGACTCACCATACGTCCCCATCGAGAGCTTGGAGCCAACTGAAAGTTCTAAAATCAACCACGCCGGCGCTGGCCCAGTGCGGGTTGGCTTCACATATATGTAGCATTAAAGACAACCGATAACGAGGCAATTGGTTTGATTCCGCCGTACGACTGTTGTACAAGATATAATAATACTGTTATATAATATAATACATTTAAAGAATTTAGCCATGAAGTGAAAGGCAATGAAAAAAAACAATTTTCAATGATTTTTTTTTCCTACCAGTAAAGTTACAAAAGTGACAAGGAAAGTGTATAAACACTTTTTCGTTTAAACCACTTTTATAAAAAAGATAAATTGAGTTCCAAGAGTTTGGTCTTAAAATTAGCTATTTTTTCATTGTTCATACGCATAAACGCAGTGCTTAAGTTAAAGGAAATTAAAAGAATATAATTAAAAACAAATGAAATTTGAAATTTCCTATAATAAGTCTTCTATAACAGATAATCTGATTATGAATTGAATTGTTCCTCACCTTGTAGCCAAATTCCTGAGACAATTTATGATTCGATCTTCAACGAGAATTCCGCTGCGTTTGAATGTTTTATTAAGTTTGCCATTTGTGTGTGGTCTTTTCCATCTTCAAGTATTTGTACAAATAAAATGTAGAATGCAACAGTCGGCGACAACAAAGCGAGATTCGATTCTGTAAATCGTGTCATTTTGCAAAATGTTTGTTAATTTTATCAATTACTTGAGTACTACAAGGGTTTAGGCGCGTCATCGAGGATAATCTCAGGTCTCGAGTGCGTCTAATCCACTTATCCATTGCTTTAAAAGGCAGGCCTAGGTGAGCAGAGTTAGTACTATTGGGAACAGACAAGAATCACTCGCCATGGCATCCTGCTCGCTGCTTTTCTCTCTCCTGCTGCTCGGCCTGTGGGGCTGTCTCGCTGACGAACTGCACGCTGAGATACATCCGTAAGTACAGTCTTATTATTTACTCAGGCGTCTCACCTCTGTTAAATACCTGGAAAGAAGGCACCATAGAAATTGCGCCGAGCGCGTTGGTAGCGTTAAAAACCGACTCTGTACTTTACTACCAGCAGCCGACAATCGCCGAAATCGTAAATAGCAAGTTAATACTGTAATTGCAACACCACATGGTCCCTTAGCCTAGGTTAGGCAAGACAAATATCAGAGTCTGTTTTAGGTACCAATTCTGAGTACGACAAAGAGTGGTTTAAAAATTCGTTATATTCATACACTTGTATGATGTGTATACGTATTTCATTACGTGTATCTTCCTATCTATCGACGACGACGATTGCAAAATGTTTTACATTATCCCTAGAGTGCTGCCGCTGCCGCACGTGCAACCCCAGTTGTACCGCAATAACATCCCGGAGCGCTGCGTGGCCAGCTACGTGGCGGACGTGTCCTGCGCCGGCGTCAGCGAGGACCAGCTCCTGCCGCACCCCGCGGACTGCGAGCTGTTCTATTACTGCGTGGGTGACGTCGCCATCTGTCGGCAGTGCCCCGCCGGCCTCCACTTCAACCCAACCAAGCACGTGTGTGACTACGCCAACCGCGCCGGCTGCAGGCAGTAACTCTTACATCGCTAATACAACTAAACCAATATTCGGATTGTTTCAACGGCTACAACTTTCGCAAGGGCATAAACTCGATTAATAATATGCATAAAATATATTAAGTTTAAAGGAATATAACGTTTTTTTATTTATTTTTAGTAAGTGATCAAATTAATTAATGGAACACAAAAGTTGTCTAGGACTTTTCTTTAGGTACAAGTTTTTTTAGAAGTTAACTATTACAGTGACTATACGAGTAGTGCACATTAAGTAATGTTGCGATAACTGGTTAGCATACTATAGTGAGGTGAGACCCAGCTTAAGATAATAATGAGCCAGTAGATCCTCTGCAGTTATCATATGACTAATGCGCAGTGACGCAGCCTGGCCGCTGTACTACTAGCTGCACTAGCTGAAATATACCATTTAGTTTGTGCTATTACATTTTTGTTTCTTTTATAATGAAACAATTAAGGATACAATTGGTATCAAGAGGTAATCTTTTCTCCATTACTGAGATTTTTCCAGCAGCAGCGTAACCTGCCGTAGCGCCCGGGAGGCTATGAAAAAAGAAATTATTTTTTAATAATATTACTTACTAGGTGTTGCTCGCGACTTTGCCCGTGTGAAATAAAAAAAAAATATATACCCTATGTTACTCAGCGAAAACGTAGCTTTCTAATGGTGAAAGAATTTTTGAAATCGGCCCAGTAGTTTTTGAGTTATTTCAATTCATATAAAAATCCAAAAATACAAATCTTTCCCTCTTACAATATTAGTATTAATCCCCCTATAATATTAGTATTAATTATGTTTACGTCTTTATTCAATATTTTTCACCCCTTAATACGTAACTAAGGGATATTTATGATTTTTCAAATTAAAAATGATTTAATCAAAATGATGTTCAGACAGATTTTTGCGATTCAAATTCATCACTTCGACCATCAGGTGTCGGCATAACTTGTAAACAAATGACTCAATAGTGACGACGGTGTCAATATAACTAATCTGGTACTCGAGAATAACAACCAATAGGTATTAGAAGAAGTACTCCACTGTTATCGAGGTACCTGGAAATCGAGTTGTCAGCTCATTTATAAGGGATAGCTTGCGGTATTTAGCCGTTGAAAGTGAAGTGTGGCGAGCATGAAGTGCCCGGCGCTAATAGTGTGCCTATTGCTGGGCCCTTGGCTTGCCGCCCAGGGCGCAGTCCTCGTAGGCCCCGGACACCTCGCGTCAGTTTATTATACACATTTTGATATAATATTTAAATATTTTCATCTCTAATCCCATTTCTAGTTCGTCTAACATGTCAAAAAGTGGAAATTATTTATAGGAATATTAAAATTACGGATAAGATTCTGTCCAGGAAAAAAAAATCACATTTGTAATTGTTGATAGGAGAGACAATATTCGTTAGCAATATTTTCTTTGTAATTTCAATTTTTTCTTCTTTGCAGTCTGACTTCGTGGCGGTTCGATGGCGATGCTGTGCGGCGGCGCTGCCGTGAGAGATCAATGACAGACGTGACTTGCACCGGCGTCAGCGAGGATCGTCTACTGCCCCACCCAGACGACTGCGAGCTGTTTTACTACTGCGTGGGAAGAGTGCACATTTGCCGGCAGTGCCCTGCAGGCCTGCACTTCAGCCCCACCACACACGTCTGCGACAGACCGGAAGACGCCGGCTGCGCACCGCCAGCTAACGACACAGAAGAGTCCTCATCTTCAGCACATACAGCATCCGACGAAACATCCACATTTATCACCAGTACATCAAGTGCACCAACAAATACATCGACACATCCTACCACTCTGCCGTCAAGTACGCCCGCAAACAATGCATCTTCAACCACCCTAAGTGAAGTCACCAGCACCGACAGAGATTCTATGACAACTTACATTAAATTGCACTAAAAATAAATTGAAAATAAAATGTACTTTTTTCTTTAAACTAGTTTAACAAACGTAAAAACCCACGGAAAGAACTACAATCTTTTACAAGTAAAAATCACAATTGTATTGGTTTAATAATTTAATTACATAACAATGGACATAACGTTGTATGGCAGAGTGTGGTGCTAGCAAGGTTGTGCGCGCGTGGTGGCGTGTACCAGCTCCAGGGCAGTGCACAGCGCGCGGTAGTCCACCTGCACAACAACAGGAATATTGTCATATCAAACTGTGTGCTTGTGCGTGTGTGCGTGTGTGTGTGAGTGCTGACCTCGTCCCCGCAGCCGCGCTTGAAGCCGAAGCACTTGCAGAGCAGCTGCAGCTCGCGTGCCGACAGCAGCGCCAGCACGCCGCGCCGGCTGAGCGCGCGCTGCACCGCCACCTGCGGCACGCTGCCGCACTGCTGCCTGTCCGCCTCCTGCACACCACCCCGCATTGCACTTCACACCATACTAATACCTCATGTTGTGTATGTTACATTCCAAAAAGAAAACAAATACGATACCTTGAATATTTCGAATATGTTAGAGACTTGGTCGTGGTGCTTGGAGAGCTTGTCGAGCGCCTTGGAGACGATGCTGCGCTCCTCAAAGTTTAGGAAGTTGTTGGTGGGCGGCGGCGGCGCGTGCGGCACCGGCTGCAGCAGCGGCGCGCGCTCCAGTCCCTCCTGCGCCAGCGCCTCGCCCACCGTACGGCAGAACCGGTCGTAGTCGATGTGCCGCCGCCGCGTCGGCGCGCAGAACCTGCACAAACAGTCAATATTTCACAAAATCAAAACTTAACGTATCTCAACACGTTAGTACTTGTCAGTTTGTAAAATGCTAGCTCGTACACTTCCATAACAGTGTCCATCTCCAGAGGCGTGAGGACGAAGCCGGCGGAGGACATGCCGCGGTAGAAGTCCGGTCGCGCGATCAACAGCTCGTTGTGCTTGTCGAATTGCCGCAAGTACTCGCGCGGGCGGAGACCTTCGCGTACCATCTACATATCTCATAATATTACTTCTTGTATAAATAAGATAACTTAAGGCGGGATGGAGCATTATAAAAAACTGCGGGAATATCTTGTGATGCCAACTGACTGTAAGTGATAACTTAGGGACGCACCCTGCCCTTGATCTTGGCGAGTATCTGCACGATGTCGGTCTGCGCGGGGTCGTGCGCGGCGTGCGGTGTGCCCACCGCCGGCAGCGCGCGCGCCACCGTCGCGCTCTCCGCCGGCCGCTCCTCCAGCTGACACAGAGATCTTACATCACCAACGACAGATCAGCGTTACAAATTCCGCTACAATTTAACACACTCGAGTTTCAGTAACTTAACATTGAAATTGCTAGACTAGGATTAGGAGTACCATAGAAAAAACAAAATGAAATTACGTAAAACGTACATCATTAAGAAGGGCGATGAAATTGAAGCCGCAATCGTCCAGGTACCGTGCTTCGAGCGCGCGCATGTGAGCGGGCGCGGGCAGCACGCCGCCGCGCGACAGCGCGCTGCGCACCACGCTGCGCGACACGTGCCCGCAGCGTCGTCTGCAGACAGCCACCACTGTTAACTTCACGTTAACCTATGATTATCTTAAAATAACTAATGAAACAAATTTAAGGAAAAAATGTAAAAAAAAAAAATGTAGGTACTAAATATCACAGACTAAGTCGTAGACTTCACAAACTTACTTATCGTAGTCACCGAAAATAGGCCTCAAGTCGATAGTTCTCTCCTTGCAAGCCGCCCTGATGCGCAGCAGCGCGGCCTCCGCCATATCCAGGTCTTCGTCCTTCAGCTGGTGCTTCTCCGCCGCCGAGCCCGAGGCCGGCAGATCGGCGATGATGGCGGCCATGGCGCCGGGGTCCACATCGGGGTGCTTCTCCAATTCCTTCACTGTAAATACTGTCCGAGCGAGTCATTCCATTAAAAACGTATTAGAAACCATGTATTCGGACCTGTCACCGGGCTAAAAGTTCCATACCCTGATCGCAATCATCTTCGAAAGGTCTCCAGCAGACGCGCTCCTTGTCGTTGGGGTCGACGTAGTGGCGCACGATGCAGGCGGCCTCCTGCTCAGATATCACGCTGCCGAGGCCCATGGCGTCCATCGCGCGCCGGAACTGCTGCGGCATTATGCGGCCACAGTTCAACGTGTCGAAGTCCTGCCAACGAACAATACCGACAAGTGTAGAAGCTTTTTAAAAAACTTAATATTATATTAAACGTTATGATATATTAATAAGACAACAAATGAATATTCCTCAGAGAATATTAACCCTAAAATATTCTGAAACCCTGATCCGTCGCTGAAGCACGAACTCCTGCACCCGGAGCATGATCTCGATGAGTGCGCGCGGCGGCCGCGGCGGCTGCAGCGCGGGGTGGAACACCTCCGTGCCCAGCAGCGAGCCCGGCCGCCCCGCCTCC
>LD688974.1:160332-173588 GCA_003118335.3 Papilio memnon | reverse complement strand
GCAAAAATCTAATTGATTCACTCAAATCAAATTAAAATCGTTAATTTATGTTTTGATCTGTGGTTCAATGTGTGTGTCATAACCTCGTAATTTAAAAATAGAACGACTCACCGGTCCGAGTCCTTGTATTCCTTCCTTTTTGACTGCCTCCACCGCTTTAAGAAACTCAACATAGTCGATGGTGTAGGAGTCTTTGATGAACCGACGCACGATTAAGTTAAAGTCCTCGGGGGAGAGGATCACGCCCACGAAGTGCAGAATCCGTGCGAAATGAGCGAACGTAATGCGGCCATCGTTTTTGGCTACCTGGTGACAGTTGTTATAAAGGAATTCATTATCTCGGGGTAGCATATTGTTTAGATTTCAGGTGACACGAGCTACTGACTAGTTCATAGTCCTGGAAGTATGGTCTGAGCGGGAGGTCGCGGGCGGCGATGGTGGCCAGCAAGCAGCACAAGCGACGCGTCTGCCACTTGTCCAGCGTGTGGCAGCGCGGCTCCGGCGGCGGCGGGCAGGCCTCCAGGATGCAGTCCGCCGACGTGCGGCTGCGGTCGCTCGCGTCTGTGTCACAATATCAAAATATTTGTATTTTATAATTCATATTGTAAAAAGTTCGGGAAGTGTTTGGTTCGTAAGAAAAACATAATTTGCATAACATGTTTATTTAGTTACCATATAGAAACGCAGCAGGAAATGTTGTTAAAAATTAGAAGGACAATACTATAGTTATGGTTAGTTATGAAGTCGTTGTGTGGTCAATTGGCTAGAAGGCTCACCCTCGCCATGTATGATCTGGCAGAGCTGGTGGTAGTGCACGCGGCCGTCCTGCGCGCGGAAGTAGTCCGCCAGCTGCGAGATCTCCGCGTCCGACAGGCCCACCACCGGCCGCAGCGGGCCCGCCAGGATCGACACGAACTTTGACTCTGCCAGACAACATCTCATACATAAGAATATCTACGAATAATAGTGAGAACACTCCCGAGGAGGAGAATGACAGTTTCTGTATAAACTGGTGTTCCACATTCAAATATCTAAGTAGTTTCCTTTTATCGTACCCGACTTTGATTGTTGTAAATGCGTAGCGTTAGGGCACATAGGCGACTCTCAAACATTTTTTGGTTCTAAAGTGAGCAATGCAGTGTACCGGAGAGTAGACAGTTGCCATCGGGGTCGAGGGGGCGGTACCAGTCCCACAGGTTGAGGCCGACGCGGAAGCTGGCCGCGCGGATCTTGTTGCATGTCTTCCACACGTCCGCTAACCGCAAGATCTGTCGCCGCAACACGAAGATTATAACAAGCAAGGCAACAGAACTTCTACATTAATATTGCTAATTTTTTAAATTGTTATTTCGCGTTGTCTCACTCTCCTGATTCATTGTGTTAAGATACCGAAGAAAGCAGAATGGTATCATATGCTAAAGAAATAAATGTAATCAACTAAAAATAATCGTGCAAACCTTATCGTGCATTTTGATTTTTTTTCTGTTTTCGTCGCTGCTAAAAGTTTCAAGATTTTAAATCATTATAAAAATAGATGAATAATTTATATTTTTCGCGTAAAATTTTGATAAAAATGTTCTAATATAACAAAATGACAACGCTCAAAAGAGCTGATGCTTTTATTTTAACTGTCATAGAGTTGAAAGTTTAATCAAGATGGGCGCTGAAACTTGTCAAGTTTGGATTTCGAAAGTGTAGATTAAATTGGAGATACTCTGTGTTACAGGCAACTTTAAGGTTTATGGGACTCTGAGATTAGATGCATACGGGACATGAGGATATTTTCATCTAAATTATAAGCAAAATGATCTTCGGATAATCTTATGAAAGTATATCAATTAATTCCAAGTCATTTTTACGTCATAGGTATAATGTAATATTCAGTTATAGGAGTATACGATGGTGACTCCATGGCTGTTTCGCTTCTTCGTATTGAATCAATTTGTCAATGGGAAAACGAGACCGTACCATGCTCCAGGAGGTCCACGTTAACGTTTTTAGAATATGTTACCATCGCTTGCCAAATCACTTACAACTCTTTCTCTACGACTGGAGAGCTTTAGCCGGACCTATGAAAGAGCAATGTATCGCGGCATAACATTTGCAGCCGCAGGTGTGGGACGCGGGTGGAGTGGAAGGCGCGAGGCATGCGCAAGGCGGGCGTGCGGCGGCCAATGACGTCAAAGGATCGATCGGGCGGCGGCGCAGCCAGGCCCGGCCGCTGTCAGTCGGGCGCACGTGCCTCCGTGACTTATGTAACGCGGTTCGGGACGCAGGTGGCTGGCACCTCATGTGCGGGCTAAGCTTCAGGACCAGGAACAGCCCTTCACAGAAGACGTCACTCCGATGGGGCGACAGTTGCGCGCCTAGCGCCGCCCGCCCGCTCCCCCCGAGCGCGTAGAGTGCATGTGACCAGTGCTCGTAGGATTTGAATGAGAGTGTTTTGAGGCGCGTATGACCTGAAGTGTATCGTACAGTGAGGTGCTAAGCTCGCGGTTCTAGCATCCTGAGAACCAGAGGAACTTTACCATAAGGTCAGTTGCCAGATTTTTTTTGTTGCTAATATATGTAGATGCTGTAGAATAGTTTTGGGAACGGTTTTTAATCGAAACGTTCTCAATTTACTGGAATAAGAAGATTACTGTGTACGTATTATACAATAGGGGGAAAGAGAGTAAAATAAAAGAGAAAGATACTATGAGGACCTTTTTATGTCATTGGTTTATATTAAGAAAAGTTATCGGCACACGGTTCCTTAAAGCTTAATATAGTGTGAGAAAGTAATTGTAGATGGTACAGCATGTGTTTCTGTGTCAGGGCAGGGCACACACGAAGCAATCAAAATGATCAACATAGCAGGCGTGATCTCCATCATCCTGTTCTACGTGCTGATCCTGGCGGTGGGCATCTGGGCGGGACGCAAGAAGCCCCCCGGCAATGACTCTGAGGAGGAGGTGATGCTGGCCGGCAGGTCCATCGGCCTCTTCGTCGGTATATTCACCATGACAGGTCAGTCTACCTGATTTTCTGTTCTAGGTCTTTTTGCAGATTCAAATCATACCGTAAACTATAAGACAGAATTTAGTCAACTACTAAATGTGGAGATTTTGGACGAAACGTCAAGATTTTAGTAAATCCTTGATAATTATTATACTGATCAGCTTACAAAAGAGTGGTTAGTCGTGAATAATTTACATTGAGTACAGTCACGGCTATCGATTGTTAGAGCGAGTCGCTCTCCTAAATCAAATATTCAAGTTTATTTTAAGACCTCCTTAGATATGCGCGAATATCGGCAGGTGCTAAATAAAGCTTACCTTACTTTGTTCCAAAATTAAACTTTACAAATAATCGAGATCGATAATAAAAGTATCTCACTTCTTTGATCTCCGTTGCGCTTTATCGTATAAGTGTTAACGATAGAAGGTAAAACGTGAGTATGTTTATGGTTACGAGATTTCATTTAATAAATCTAGTTACAGGTTGATCTTTGCAAAAGTTTATCACTACATCTATTATGCAATCACCTAAAATCTTACGACTTGGTGGAACGGAGTAAGGTTAGTCGTATAATAGGTAACAGATGTATGAGTGTACCCCTGGGATCGTAGGTAGTCAGGTTCGGGACCCAGACCTCTGAAATCCGATTCCGGGAAGACGGCAACATGGCGTGCTCCCATGTTGCCGTAACATCTATAAATGGAGCGTATGCTCTCTGGGAAGCGCAATAGCTGAGTGTAGTGGGGAACCGGTGCCTTCCACCGGAGATCCTGGAACCCCACTTGTTGCACTAGAGGATGGCCACTGAGAGGGTTTTAGTAGGTATAACCCTACACAACCAAGTCCTAACCCGGGGACAAGGTATCTTTATTAAGATTTCCCCCGCGAAAAAAAAAGGTAACAGATGTATGATAATGTGTGTGGTGGATGCAGCGACGTGGGTGGGCGGCGGGTACATCAACGGCACGGCGGAGGCTATCTACACGTCGGGGCTGGTGTGGTGCCAGGCGCCCTTCGGATATGCGCTCTCTCTCGTCTTCGGTGAGTCTTTTGCCAACAGAAGCATAACATCAAACTGAGGAACGGATAAAATTATTGTTGCGTTTAAATTATGCTTGCTGTTCGCAAATTCAAATTCATTTCATACCAAGGATTAAAAATAGCAATATTTTTAGATAATTTTCACGTGTGCTTTTAAAAAAGGCCGTGTTGAATGTTCACAAAAGTTAAAAGTACAATAGAGAGGCACACATATCAGTATAACCGCTGAATCAATACTGTCGGCACGGTGCTTTTCTATTTCCGGAAACAAAGCCGCCACTTTCGGTTCTCTACTACACAATACTTTTATAATCATGGCGGTTTTATGGATTGATATAAAGTAAATTGCCATCGCAGTAATACAAAATAAGAAAAATGTTTCATCACTCACAAATATATTGAATGAAATTATTATAAAAATTGTGTAGATAAGCGGATATACACATTAGTAGCTTTGAGAACATACCATGTCTCTTTGTGAGTTAGTCGTGTTGCCGACAGGGGGCATCTTCTTCGCGAACCCGATGCGCAAGCAGGGCTACGTGACGATGCTGGACCCCCTGCAGGATTCGTTCGGCAGCCGTATGGGGGGCCTGCTGTTCTTGCCCGCGCTCTGCGGCGAGGTGTTCTGGGCGGCCGGCATCCTGGCGGCGCTTGGTAAGACCATTGTTTGTGTGACCATTATTTACCAGTGTAAGTAGAACTCCGATAAGGTGGAGTCATGTAGAAGGTTTTGCGAAGTAAATGGATGAGGATCCATCGTTGAGATCCTTTATTAGATAAGGACTATCATTTAATATAGGTTTTTCAAAACATTTATTTGTTGTTCTCATTCGTAATCTCTCGTTTTGTTATGGGACTTCATTCTTCAGCAATGGTGGACATTGTATGAATGTAAAATAGTACTATTGATAAAATCTTTATTTGCTGATAAACACACACACAATGTACAAAAATTGGTTTATTAAAATAAAAACGTTGTTACATTGCTCGCTTCAAATCTTGCACTCTCATTCGCGCCTAAATCCTTGTTTTTGTTAAATACAATTTTGTCTATTGCCTTATTAACTTTTCATCCACAATATTTTTGCAACGTAAACAAATATAATTTTATGATTAACTTCCTTACAAAAAACAATTATTGTTAAAATATAAACATGCTTTAACTTTTAAATGAATGAAAATATATTTACAATTGATGTCAGCGCCATCTATTGTCAATTATTGTGTAACCAGTGCCAAATTTGCGTAGGTGTCGTCGTCGTCGGTTAGAACACGAGTCGTTCTTTATGCAGATGTTCAGGATCGGTTCGTGTTTCGTAGCCGCACGCCTACACATAGTAATGTAATTCAACAATAGGGATCTGATATTTATTGAGAATTTTCAAAAGATAACTTATTGCAAGTTTTTATTTTTATTATTAAACCAATTTAACTGATAAAAGACTTCTTGCAAAATATAAAGTTTAGCTTAACTTTGCATTAAAAAATATTCCCTACGTCATAAACCCTCCTTTACGCCCGGTCAGCTAAATGCCTATTACAATCCAACAGAGTCTTGTAGTTGGTAAATTAAGTAACAACAATACGATCTTTAGTAAATATGGAAAAGCCGCTATTCACTTTTATGAACAGAAAATTATACAAAACTCCGTGAGATATAAAAGTTCATATCCACTCCACGACACGACGAATTGGCGCCCAGCCAGACACTCGCAGAACTTGAGCACCAAATCTATAATGAACATATACAAAATAACAGAACTAGTTTATATGTATATAGATATAGACTTGCTTCCTAAAACTTTTCTCGAATACCTATATCCTTAGCAAATTGGATGAGTCTCAGATGAATTAATTAAAACATTTTTTCCTTGTTCTCGTTATAGTTTACGATTATTTCTTTTGAAGCAATATCATTGTAATCGATGTAGGCGATCTGCATCAATCATTTATGGATAACAATCTTCTCAATATTCATTTCAGTTAATATTCATTTAGACATTTCTTCCTTTAGAGCTGGCGCACACCTTTGACTAAACTATCGCACAACAGTTGTGCGATTGTCGATTGTTTCGCAGCCCATTCAACTGTTTAGTTGCTCAACTAGAAATCGAGTAGTGTGCGCACCTCCATATAAGCGGATAGGAATCAAAGCGATACTAAACAGCTGTGCGATAGTTTAGTCAAAGTCGTGCGCGCTCTTAAGATAATACAATAGTAATTTGCTTTCTTTCTTTGTAATACAAAAATATAACAATAGTGCTTGCGTAAATAAAGTAGGGTCGCTCCCTATCCGTGTGAGACGTGGGGTCGTCCCCCGGGTCGCGGCCGCGGTCGCTCCACGTCGCGCCTCACCTTTATAAATAATGATTCAGGTAAATTGCGCTCCTGAGGCACTTCTTGTTTCCTAACTTGCGAAATTGCTTCGAAAATTATGTGCCCAATATTTCGTTAGGAGATTTTTTTTAACAAAAGTATCCGTAATTAGAATTGACGGGTCAAATGTATGTTGTTTATTTATTGCCTTATTTTTTTTTCGTTCCTCGTGTAATTCTTTACCTATTGAATGATAAATTAAATATACCGCAGGGTTGAAGAGCAAAAGGAACTTGTGCAAATCACGTTAGACCCTAAAGTTATCGTCACATCAAAATTTAATTTAACTGAGTAATCGTTTTAATCAACTCCGCTCGTCGGCGGTTCCTCCAGTAATAACATGTTACACAACTGTGTGCCTTTGACGTGTCTTTAATGAAGGGGAAACGTGCCCCCAACTTCCTATAAAGGATAAATGCCACAAACTTTCCAAATGGGTCGCGTATCCAATATTTTGTAGTGGAATTCAAAATAATGTAAGAGATTCCTTTCCGGTCTCCTCTGTTGTCTGTTTGTCCTGTTTGTCTCACAAACTTTATCACTCAGGCGCGACTTTGGCGGTGATCATCGACATGGATCACCGCACGTCGGTGATCTTCAGCGCGTGCGTAGCGGTCTTCTACACGCTGTTCGGGGGGCTGTACTCGGTGGCCTACACCGACGTCATCCAGCTGTTTTGCATCTTCATTGGGCTGTGGATGTGCATCCCGTTCGCGTGGGCCAACGACCACGTCAAGCCGCTCAGCTCCATGGAGGTCGACTGGATAGGCAGCGTTGATCCAAACTATTACTGGTTTTACGCCGACTATGGACTCCTACTCATCTTCGGAGGGATACCGTGGCAGGTGCTGTGTCTTTTTTACTAATCATAAATGGCCAGTGTTTCGAAGATTATTTTGTTAGAAACATTGATTTTTTATCTGTGCAGGTGTACTTTCAACGCGTGCTGAGCAGCAAGACGGCGGGACGCGCGCAGATCCTGTCCTACGTGGCGGCCATCGGTTGCATCTTCATGGCCATTCCGCCCGTGCTCATCGGCGCCATCGCAAAAGCCACAGGTAACAATAGTCTTTACTTATAATTGTTTCTTTTTTAAAAGTTTCATCATCCGTAAAACATTATTTGAATATTGTTTTTGATATTTAATCTCTTTGTGTCAGCGTGGAACGAGACGAACTTCCACGGCGAGCTAACGCCGGAGGGTGAGCTGACGTCAGACCAGACATCAATGATCCTGCCGCTGGTACTGCAGCACCTGACGCCAGATTTCGTCAGCTTCTTCGGGCTGGGCGCCGTCTCCGCGGCCGTTATGTCCTCCGCCGACTCCAGCGTGCTCAGCGCCTCCTCTATGTTCGCCAGGTAACTTACCACTACATACTTATAACAAAAATTAATGGCAGTAGATTTTGTGCTTGAGTTTTCGAAAGTTTTACATAATGAATAAGTGATATTCTTTAACATTCACCTTAAAAATACCTAAGTACCTACTAATAAATTTCATAAACTCTACACATAGTTCCTTTGTATAATTTTAAGACACACGCAACATTATATTGGATTATTTAATACTTGTGGATTACAATAAGGATTTAAACCTTGAAACGTGTTTAATTATGGAGGGCTGTGTGTTTGTGTGCTCAGGAACGTGTACAAGCTGATCTTCAGGCAGAACGCATCGGAGATGGAGATCATCTGGGTGATGCGCGTTTCCATCCTTGTGGTGGGCGTGCTGTCTACCGTAATGGCGCTCACCATTCCTTCCATATACGGCCTTTGGTGAGTGCAGGGGACGAGTGTGCTGCCCAATGTTGGTAGCTGTTTCTTTACTCTATGTTGGTAGTTCCGTTTTTAAGTTTTAAGTTAGCCGATGTTACAATGTGGTGAATTAATTACTGGACTAACATATGCAGTGTTCTTCATTTTATACGTTACATTTCCTATTTAGTCTGTTCCTGTGTTATGTAATCAGAAATATTGCGATGCTACTTATTGGAGTGTACTTTAAAGTTTGAACGAGCACAACTTGTTTGTATATTGTATTAATTAAAAGTTGCCGACAGAGTCAGAGGTACTTTGGTTATTTCCGTCTGCTAATAAAGATGAAGCGAGATTTTAAACTAAATTCTGTTATCATTAGATTTACTTTTTTAAACGATTTATTTACAATAAATTTTCCATTTAGGCGATAAACTGGTGTTATTATGTATGGCTCATGTCATTAGAAGACTTCACTGGTACAGGTACTAACCAAAGACATTTAAAACACACTATTTTATTTCAGTGTCTTTTTTGAATAGTACAGAATACGAGAAAACGACCAATTAATTCAACAATTCTTTTAGCTAGGGAAAAAGTTCTGCGTTCATCACTTATAGATATTCTAAAATAGTATACAAAAGTTTTTAGACAAATAAGAAAACCAGAACAAGGGTTTACTATGACAAACAGAAATCTCGCGAACTTGCGATTGGATCGCGAATCAAAAACCAACAGGAACTAATCAAACATTCGAGTCGTAGGCAAATACGAGGCGATTGAATGAAATGAACTAGCGACGGGCCGCCGCACGCCCGGCGCCCGGACAGGTGACATGTGGGGTGAGGCGGTATTGGCCTAAAGGGTGGGGGTGTCCGGCGCTGGTGGGAGGTGGTTCGCATGATTCAATTGGGAATCCATCGGCTGAAAGTTTGAATTTCACCTGCTTCATACGCAAAATCGAATTGCAGTACCAACCTATGATGAAACACCTGCGGTCTGCGGGATGAATTTCATGTGCTAACTATTCCTTTTATTTGGCGTTCATTTTAGGTTTTAAAAATGTGAATACTTTACATTGGTCTTATGCGAGGAGAAGCAACAGACAGTATAACAATTTCAGCACGCTGCATGTATTTAGTGCATTTAGTAAAGGTAATGTGTGTCCGCAGGTCGATGTGCTCGGACCTGGTGTACGTGATCCTGTTCCCGCAGCTGCTGATGGTGGTGCACTTTAAGCGGCACTGCAACACGTACGGCTCGCTGGCGGCGTACATAGTGGCGCTGCTGGTGCGGCTGTCGGGTGGAGAGAAGCTGCTGGGCCTACCCGCCCTCATCCACTACCCTGGCTGGGACGCCGAGAACGAAGTGCAACTGTTTCCCTTCCGAACCATGGCCATGGTGTTGTCGCTCTTCACACTCGCCTTCATCTCCTGGCTCTCAGTGTAAGTCATTTTGTACTATCCCTGCGTTAAAAGTACTGACACCGTCCATTCAAATAAAAGAGAGCTTATGTAAATGTATATGTAAAATGAATAAAATAATGTGGATTTCTTTTTGACATGGTAATGTAATTTTCTGAAAGTGTCAAGAGTCAAATTGATTTGAATAGCAAATTAACGAACAAATATTTGTGCGGCAAAAATAAATTCATCGCTCGAATTTTGTCTATCGTATGATTAAGTTATTTTGCTTTTGTTAGAATAATTTACATCAACATACGTGAACCGAGCTATGTAACTTACGAATGTAAAGAATATAATGACTATTGCTAGCAGATCGTGCAGACAAGCGGCTGTAGAAGTTAAGGTTTATGAAAGGATGTGAGCCGACACGTGAGTGGGATAAGTCCAGGGAGATTAGACTGTGTGATGTTTGATTACTCACATACTGTTTAAATTAATAATTCAAACAATAATAAAGAGAGTTAATTCTTGTTTATATTGCGTTAAAATGATCTAAGAGTTTACTTGATGTGTAACAAAGTGACGACCTCCGTGTGACCTGTTTCTTGTATTGATCTGATGTCGCGCGACCTCTCCCTACCTCCCTCCTCCCTCTTCTATCATCATACTTTTAAATTTTATCTTACTTTCATAATGTCCCTTAGTTTGTTCTTGTGTGTTTCTCGTCTACAAACTTTCATTGACGCTCAAATAAAACAAACCTCAACTACTTATGTTAAAATTATTTATTAAATGTAACGGAAATTAAAATTTTATGTAACTTAAAAACCTAGAAATATTCTAAGTTCGAGTACTTTATATGTGTAACTATTTACCATTCTATTTATGCTTGTGTTTAATTTTGTTGCGAGCTTTTTCTTGTTTTGTTATTGTTATATTTCTCGTCACGGCAATGTTCCCCCAATATTCTACATTCGATCACGCGACGCACTTTATATTTTCATGCCATATTTTTCACGAGGCACGAATGCCTCCAATTTTATTTTAACTTTTACAAATGCTTTTCACAAATTCTGTCATAAATGTGAAGCTTAGTTTCTTAGTTCTTTATATTACTCTAAATTCGATTATCGAAAATAAATTCATAAATAAAAGCCAAACAGTGCCAATTTTTCCGTTTATCATTTCTTTAATTATTGATTATACCCCGTAACTATAATACGTAACGGCATTCCAACTCTACTAATGGTCTTTTGTCCGTTTACACACGTTTTAAATATTCACCCTAACGCCTAATAAATATTATTAAAAAGGAATAACATTATTTTGGATATTGTGTAATGTCTGACATTACGCAATATAAACAGTTTTAACGCTACTTCTTTGATTCGCAACACGCGCACATTAAAATGCTAATTACTGATTAGATTCCAGATAAAGTTAAGATCCACTTTCAATTTACTTTCATAATATGTATTTCTAACAGACAGTATGTAACTAGCTGAACATTACTTGATTTTTAGTAGGTTTGGAGATAGAAAGAAACAGTGTCAAATTATTTAAACCCCAAGTAATGTTTGGTGATTGATTGATATAGATTCCTGTTCAACGGTGGCTACTTGAGCCCAGAGTCAGACTACTTCAACTGCGTGGTGAACATCCCTGAGGACATCCGGCGCGTGGACGAACCTTCAGAGGCGGGCGAGCAGATGTCGGTGCTGGGCGGCGTGCCGGGCCGGCTGTACGGCGCCGCCTCCACGCTGGTCGGGCCCGATGAGCGCGCCGGCCGTATCAACCCTGCTCTCGAGCCCGACGACGACCTCGACGATCCCAACGACGGCCCCACTCCCCTCTTCGGCAACAGCAGCGCCCCACCGCCCGTCCAGCCCTTCGGGAAGCAGACGGCCTTCTGAGACGATCCCCTCTATTAAGTCGAATAGACTGGACGGCGACGGCGCTCCTCGACCTGTCTATTTGAACCTCAGTAGGTCGTACCGGCAAACTGTATACTTTTCCACGATCATATTTTCTGAGGACGCGAAGGCCAGGATCTCGCTGTATGTATCTGCTAACCTTGGTGTCAATGTCGCCTGCTCAAACTTACAAATGTTTCTTTCATATCTTCCAAATCACCATATGTTGTGTTTTAAAGTCAAAAGTCAAAACTGACTAAACCAAAGTGGTTGTTTACAAACATATCAAATGTATGTTACTTGTGTAGGTAGTACGAGTATGTGTATTGTGTATGGAGGCAATAGCATGGAGCAATTAATAATGGATGTCTTATATTTATCGTGTGTTTAAGAGAAACTTATTTTGTAGTTAAAAGAGATTTGATGTTATTATTAATTATTAAATAATGAAACTCATACATATCAAATTGTGAACTTATAAATAAATCAGTAGTTGAGATGTAATTATTTATAATATTGTTTATATTGAAGAGGATTCCTTATTTAAGTCAATTAAGGTAGTAAGGCGGAATAGCGCGCAGCCAGGGCCAACGTCTGAGCGCGTTGTTCAGTCAGAAAGTCACACGATGCGCAGTAGACAGTCAATGAAGACACTGTTCCAGTCGCAGGCACCCGACCTCCGCCGGTCAGAATCTAGCAAAGTCATTCCTTGTTACATTATAACATACGTATAAAAGAAACATACGCTTCTAAAGCATCTGTTATTATTTAGATGAATATGACGTATTTAGAAAAGTTTATTGTTTTAGCTCCGTTTATTTTGATATTGATATATTGTAGAGATTGATAGATTGTACCCGCTACTCATCGGCTCTGCACAACTTTATTTTGTAGATGAAGTTAGCGCGGTCACTTTCGATTACGAATTTATGTAATTTATGTAATGTTTCGTTGTTTAAAGTTGATGTTTAAAGATGTTATATTTGCGCTTGTCATCACACTAGTTTAAAGTCGGTCGACGGTCTTGTCTGGCATTGGGACGTTATCAGTGACTATCGAGAGGTTCTCGACACTTTTCAGATTTCATTCAGCTTAGAAAGTATATAGAATACGTTTGAAAGCAAAAATTACGTCGGCCTACTTCTGTTACGAAAAAGGTTATCACGAAAACATTTAAAGTTTAGTTGAGATGAGATCCGATTACTGGTACTGGTAGCGACCAAGGCCTGTTTCCAAGTAGTTAAAATATATCGGTGTTCAATATAGGTAATGTCAATATACATGTAAGTGTTCGCCCTGCCCTCGACCAACACGACCCTGTGTGAGTACGCTTTTGTCGTTGAAGATATTTGTAAAGTGTTTGTCATTATATCTCTTTATATTAACATTATTGGAATGTAATCAAGCTTTTGAATTATTTTTATGAGAGATTTATATCGCTATTAACGAATAGATATATAGATAACTATATTATGTATTTGTTAGAGTCTACATTTACCTTGCAGATTATTTACGAATGTTTGTGATACGTCACCTGCCTGATGAGTCGCTAAGACTCCCACGTACATATCATATCAATGTGACTTATATATTTATTATTATAATTATATATGTAAATGTGTAACTAAAACATAACAAGTAATATAGTGGAACTAATACATATCAAATATCATTAAGTGTAGAGTTAGATATCGTTGTTGTTCATAGACGTCGCTTCCTAATGGACCAGCTGTAGACAGGACGCTTTCTTACCTAATGTCGG
>LD688974.1:139016-160325 GCA_003118335.3 Papilio memnon | reverse complement strand
AATTAGGTTTTGCCTTTCTATTGAAAATTCTTCCAATTTCTTGATTTTCTCTGATTATCTGCACATTAGCAAATCATCGCCATTATCCTTTACTAAGATAATGTCAGATACTATCTAATATATTAAAGTGTATACCAATGTATCAAATTAGACAAAGATATTTTTATAAAAGTCATGTCTGTTTTTCTTATGTTTATTTTATTGTAAGTAGTCCACAAGTCCTGTGTGCGAGGAGGCGATGTGAGGCGAGCGGTGTCGAGGCGAGTAGGGACGCTGTGATTGGGAAGCGACCTGTCCACTGTTAGTTAGTAGTTATACTTACTATTGACTTATTCCTAGTCCTTGTTGAACATTTGGAAATGTAAACCTGTGTAATGTTGTGAACTCTGCAGTCCCTTCTGCGAACTAAATAAAACTTATAGCATGTTGAATGCATTTATTTACAATACTACCTAAGCTATCCTGAAAATCACTCTTTATCTATTTTTAATAATTAAAACTGATGATATCCAGTTGTCTAGAATAGGATTGTAATTCAAACACTGACAATTAAATTATACTAAACGTGAGAGCTTATATTAAATGGTTTGCGAGGCGTGTTATTAAAACAAAAGTATTTACAAATAATGTATTTACGTAAACAATCGTCGCACTTAATCTAGATTTTGTACATTTTATTCGTATATATTTAATTAATACTTTTCACTACAAACTAAAGAAAAGCGTCAGCAGCGCGGCACATAGAGAGCCTGAGGGACTGGACACACACACACGCTGGCAGCGAGGCCGTGCTATATGTTGCCATATTTATTAAGAATAAAGAAAATAATTGTTTATAATCTTGTACTCTTACACATGCTGCTTAAATGGTTAGGCTTTAATAAGCGCTAGTAATAAGTTTTTCGTTGCATTGAATAGCATTATCCAAAAGTAAGGTAATATAATACGATAAATAATTGACTCATCCTTGTATAACTTAATTCCTAAATGCATATTTAATACACGTAACCGCCGTTAGAGTCATAGCTTTGGTTGATGGTCGCCGGCACGCCGCTAGAATACCCGCCGCCGGAAGAGCCTCCCTGGCTCGCGCCGCCGGAACTGTACCCCGAGGAGCCTCCCGACGAGTATCCCCCGGAGCTCGCTGAAGTGTAGCTACCGGTTCCGCTAGCTCCGCCGGACGAGTAGCCGCCTGCCCCGCTCGTCGAGTAGCTGCCCGCACCGGATGAGGCATAACCGCCTGATCCGCCAGACGAGAAGCTACCTGCGCCACTGGAAGAATAGCTTCCAGCACCGTCCGACGAATACCCGCCGCCGCCGCTGTAAGAATAGCCCCCGGATCCGTGCCCACTAGAAGAATGACCACCGGAACTAGATCCGCCGGTCGAGAATCCGCCCGACCCGCTAGAGGAGTATCCGCCGGAGCCGAGACCACCAGAGGGGTGTCCGGAGCTGGACGTACTATAGCTATTCGATGGAGTGCCATAGGAAGTGGAAGGAGGGCCGTAGCTTGAAGAAGGTGCCGAAACGACCGGGGCGCCGTAGCTAGAGGACGGGCCACTGCTACCGAAACTACTCCCGCCGAAAGCACTGCCACCGCTGCTGCTGAACCCGCCGCCGCTGCCGCTGTGACCAGCTGAGGGAGCGCCGTATGAGCTGGATGGTGCACCGTACGAGCTAGAGGGTGTGCCGTAAGAACTGGAAGGTTTTGGCGCACCGTAGTTCGTCGAAGGTCCGGTGGGTACACCGTAGCTAGTCGCTGGCGGTTTGGCGGGGGTGCCGTAGCTCGTAGAAGGAGGGCTGTACGAGCTCGAAGGAGCAGATCCACCGTGAGACCCTGAAGATGGCGCTCCGTAACTAGAAGACGGTGCACCGTACGAACTGGATGGAGCAGAACCGCCGTGAGAACCCGACGACGGTGTTCCATAGCTAGCAGATGGTGTCCCATAGGAACTTGATGGTGCTGAATGTGAACTCGATGATGGGGCTCCGTAACTAGATGAAGGAGCACCATATGAGTTGGATGGCACAGAGAAGCCTTGCGAACCGGACGAGGGACCACCGTAGGAGCTGGATGGAGCTGAACCGCCGTGTGAGGATGACGAAGGAGCTCCATAACTTGTCGATGGAGTACCGTATGAGCTGGATGGGGCTGGTGCACTATAACTTGACGACGGAGCGCCGTAACTAGAGGATGGTTTTGATGCAGGTGCTCCGTAACTCGACGATGGGGGACCATAGCTGGACGAAGGTTTGGGCGCGGGGGCACCGTAACTCGACGATGGGGGACCGTAGCTGGAGGAAGGTTTGGGCGCGGGTGCTCCGTAACTTGACGATGGGGGTCCGTAGCTAGACGACGGTTTGGGTGCGGGGGCTCCGTAACTCGACGATGGGGTTCCGTAACTAGACGCCGGTTTGGGCGCAGGGGCTCCGTAACTTGACGATGGTGGTCCGTAACTAGATGACGGTTTAGGTGCCGGAGCTCCATAACTCGACGATGGTCTGGGAGCTCCGTAGCTCGACGATGGGGCACCGTAACTGGAGGATGGCCTAGGTGGTCCATAACTTGACGATGGTTTAGGTGGTCCGTAGCTCGAAGACGGTTTGGGTGGCCCGTAACTGCTCGAAGGCCGAGGGGCGCCGTAGGAAGAGGATGGTCTACCGCCGCCACTTGACGGCGGTAGGTATGAAGAACTCAATGGTGCTGAGGACAAAACATTAGAGAAGTTATTTAATTTTTTGTTTTATGAAAACGTCGGTCTTATTAAATTGAAATTATTGCTCATGAACAGGTAATATAATATCGCATTATAACGCATATTGTATTATAATGACGGCAATCGCCTATGGTTAATACCGCAGTTATTCTGTTGTATTCAACTTTCACTAAAGTGTTAAACTAGTACTTATAGGTAACAGGAATACTTTTTCACTGCACCTGGTAGAACATGAATGTACATATATGCTGTAAAGGGATGGCCGACTAGTGGCGTATTGTCTAGGCTAGCATTCAATAATATTTGTACTAAGATTAAGATATACTGACCATCTCGCTTGTAATGTTTCCTCGCCGCGCAGCTGCTCGTCGCAGCCGCCAGGAGTCCGGCAAATAACTGGAAATAACATGGGAAAATAATGTAAATTAAATATGTAATGAAATACCGTCACACACGTCGAGTTTGATTAGAATGATTCCGAGTTACTATAACTAAGTACACAGTGTAATATGTTTTTGCGCAAGCCGCGAGTTACATTCACACGGGTACGGGGAACGATGTGCAAAAATGAGGCGGCATCTGGGACGACACACGATAAATATCACTTGGGAAACTGTTTCAAAAGTATCAAAACAAATCTTTCCTCTCATCCGTCTCAAATCGATTTAATGATTTATCAGATCGCTTCGGGAAAATATTATGAAACATTAGGAGGTATTAAGAAATATTTTTTTTTGTTTAAAATCATGTTTGACGAAAAAATTGCACGTTGAATAATCTTTTGGTTGTGACTTCCTCACCGTGAAATGTTCACACGATATAGCTGAAATATAGTTTATAAAACAATTTGTGAGGAAACGCAAGAAAGGAAATCGCTTGTGTAAACTGTACAGCGATACTTTGGTGGCATCTTCCGTTTGCATCAACCGCCGCTAGAGCGCGCTACATGGGCCGTGTCATCTGCACGACCTTGCCTGGGGAGTCATGACGTGTTACAATTTTGCTAATTCATACATTGATGTTGATATGAGCACACTGGCTTGTAGGAATGTCGCTTCTAGGAATATTCACTTAGTTATAATCTCGCATAGATTTCAACTACACTTTGCTCTCACCTAGAGATTTAGATATTTGTCTTACTTAAATGTTGAATTTCGCTTTTTAAAACCTTTCCGTGAGCAAGCCACGTTTCCATTCCCACTAGCAACAAGTTAAATGCCTAATTGTGAATATGCGAGGTGTTTATAAGCAGAGCACGTAGAGTGATCAGGTTTTCCTTCGCGGCGGTCGCGCGCCGAATTCAAATCACACTGCTTTCGACAATCTCTAAACTTGATCTTTATCTGCGCGGAGATAAGCCGGCGCTGTGACTGCGATGCTAACTGACGCACGCGCACGAGGTCGGTTCATCTCTGTACTATCACATGCGCTTTCTATTTTGTTGTTTTTCCGTACATTGTGGAAGTTTGTCTTGTGACGTGCCATTATTGATGATTCAATAATAGATTCAATTGATATAAAGACTTTTATCATATATTAAATTGCTGTATACTCATATACTTAATTAGTTTTTGGCATTGTATAAAATTAATGAACTAATTTTAACATTAATTTCAGCTCTCATCGTATGTCGTGTTGCTCGGACCTTTGATCAAAGTGATTAGCACAGCAAAGCGCTTTGTTTTGATATTTTGTAATTGCAAATTTACGCACAAGCTTTGCGGTTGCGGTTGCCGCGGCTAAGGGAGTGAGGGGGGAATGGGAGAGATTGCGGTCTTATCTGCTCGCCCGCGGCCTACAACTGATTATTAATCCAGATTAATGTTTTCCATTGTTATCTATTGTTATTTATTAAATTGACAAATATTTCTGTCAAGTTATACAAATAACATAAATTGTTAAGTCGTCAGCGGCGGCGAGAGGCAACAGGGTGGTCGTTAAAGAACAATACCACCGAGGCCATTAAGAAATGCAAATTTATTTAAATATGGCGGCGGCGGTTCGCTTCCCGCGCTCGTGTAAATCGTTGGAAAACATCCATTTGGACAACTGACCCATAAGGAGGACGTGTTCTACCCATGTTGTTATATTTACATTAGCATTTGAATTACCATGAAGCTTTAAGCTATTTTCAGGTCAATTAAAATAGAAAAGGATTATTTCTTTTTACTTAACTTGATAAGTATTTTATTTAAATGTTTATTCCTGCTATGTTGATGAGCGAGGCACGCTTGCGTCACAACACTATCATCACAATTCATGTTCGCGTCACGGCTCCGACCGCAACACACTTCCTGCTGTCCCTGCAGGAGACCTGCACGTGCTGCTCACTATGAGCACACTACTCATATTTAACTATATAAACCTATAGTTATCAAGAGTTACGGTAGAGACACAGTAGAGCGGACGCCGTACTCATATGTTGACAATGGACTGCGCAACAAACTATTGTTCCAAAAATTGTGCAAATTCTGATCCGTTACTTCATGTGTAATTATTTTCGCATCTCATATGCATTGCAAATTGTAACACGTTGGGAAACAAGTTGGTCGTTTTAATACTGTTGAGTTAAATATAAACTTTTCTAACTATTGTTAGATTAGATTTAATCTTATAAGAAGCTTGTTTTCCTATTCTATATAAATGTATCGCGACAATCCATGACAGTACAATCCTGTGTAGTACAATTTGTTTTTCCTCCTCTACAGCGTTACATATAGAGGTCGTAATTACAAAGGTCATTTCTCTTGCAGACAGCAAAAACTTAATGAGCTAAGTTATTATCTCTTTCACATTTCCTACGAGGAAAGCTTCACTTTGTATTTACGGAACTTCTCAGTTGATATAAGGAAATGTTTTGACGTACAAATCTTGTTTTGTCTAAAGAAAATAATAGGACGTGATATTTTCATTAAATAATAAGTTAAGTTCTCATTGATTTGGAATAAAATTTGGGTTTCGAAGAAAAAATTGATAATCGTTTTTTCAGCCGCTGGAAATTTAAAAAAGCGGTAGTAGGAAATATTTAGAGAGAGTTATGATTAAAAGATGCATTGTCGAGATCCAGCTCTGATATACGCTTAAGAAATAATCGCTTGTCATAAGAAGTCGTATTAATTTCACACGATGTCTCACGTTTGATGCTTTGACTAGACAAGTAGGAACAAAATAGATTCTTCTCGTTAAGGAACTAACAGGGAAATTTTATTACAAAAAGTAACGATTAATGATTACGAAATTAGTTTATCATGGAACAATATTACAAATTTTTATTTAAGATCCAAAAAAGTAATCGTCATAGGCAATAATCTATATATTATATAAGAAAGTCGTGTTAGTTACACCATTTATAACTCACAAACGGCATCACCTATATGGCTGAAAATTGGTGAGGAGGTAGTTAAGAGCCAGGAGACGGACATAGGTTACTATTTATTCCATTTGGCAGCGATGGATGGATGTTTGTTAGAGTTTGTAGCCTAAAGGGGTAAACGGATTTCGACGAAATTTGGTATAGACGTGGAGGATAGTCTGGAAGAACACATAGGCTACTCGCTTTTTTTTTAAATTCCACGCGGACGGAGTCGCGGGCGAAAGCTAGTACATCGATAACTATCACCTCTTTTATGTGACATTTGTTTATGGTATTATATTAAATGTTGTTCTGTCATTGAGTGTAAGTTCCCGCCATCAATCACTTTCATTGTATGGTGGTCGATGGTTGGCAGTCCAACGCTCCCACGCCGCTGTACTAAAACTTAGGCTATTAGATATTCTGGACACCTCGGTCTTTGTTTAGACTCTTCGTTAATACAAATGTCTGGGAACTGACCTCAATTAATAAATTTATAGGACATTGTTAAGTTAGAAATAGTACAGCCTAATATGTAAATACAGATTCCCAATTATTTTGTAAGTGTATTCCGTTATGTGAAGATATTAAAACTACATAATTCTATATTGAATATTCATAGCCCCTCATATTTTACACACTCGGAACGATTACGCTATTTTTATTAAAGATGCAGAAACATAAAGACGTTAAACAGTTTCTACAGTTCGACTATTATTCAAATGAGGTAATAATAATGTGTTTGTGTGTCAGACGTGTTGTGTGAGTGCAGTGGAGACGCGCACTGTTACACAACTGGCGGAAACGAATCGCGAGACCTTGACATTCTTAGCGCTTTCTACTTACTACGGTTAGGAGAACATCTTCAAACGGAACACTGTATCTACGTTTTTTAGCGCAATATTAAGAATTTAAAAGAAATGAAGTAATTTTATATGCATTAGCTTTGACTTTATGTTTAATAATGTATTTTTATTATACAAATTTGTAAATAGCAAGATAAAATGTCAAAGTACGAGTACCATTTCAATACGGGACAGCTCGTTGTCCCGTATTCCTCACTGATGTTTGCTCGACCTTTGCCTGTCGCCGCTCACAGCTCTATGCGAAATAACTTTCTACATCTGTTTACCTTATTTAGTTACGAAAAGTTACGCAGTAGTATATTAAATTATATGTATCTTTATTGCATTAAATATTATTTATGATTTTTCGTGATTACACTAATTAAAATATCTAATTTATATGTAAGTTGCAACATCATTCAAATCGTTTATTTTAAAATATTCTACTATTAGTGTTGTAGACTATTAGAGGAAAGTACAGATGGTCATAAAGCTTAGATGTCTATGGTGATGCTGGTGTGTTATGGCGGGTTGGCGAGTGACGTAATACATTATGGTCCGCTGTGACGCAAGTCGCATTGTATCGAGCTAACGAGGAGAGAGGTTTCGACGCTGACAGTGCTGTCTGGCTGCAGATATCGTTTAAATTATTTCGCGAACTATGCAAAGCTATCAACTAGCAGTCTAGAGCATTCATATTATTCGTATTAATTAGATATTTCAACCTTCAGAGCGGGCACACACCTTTAACTAAATCATAATCGCACAACTGTTGTACGGTTGTCGATTGTTTCACAGCCAATTCAACTGTTTAGTCACAAAAACTAAAAATCAAGCAGTGTACGTGTCGAGTAGCGTACCTCCATATAAGCTCATAGGAATCAAAGCGAGACTAAACAGTTGTGCGATAGCTTTGTCAAAGGTGTGCGCGCGTTCTTAATCTAGAACAATTTCTAATTTAATTTGAGTTTTATATTTTCTTAAATATACTAAAGATAAGTGTGTCGTACAAAACGAAATGTAGAATATAAATTGTAGGTAATTGTTTAATTTGTAAATGATGGCAGTTGGCCAGTTCCGCAGACGATCTAGAGGCAGGTCACATCTCACGTGGCGGTGTCAGGTAAAAGAGAGTAACCTAGAACTTGAGCATTTGGTATTCAGATGATGTCAACAAATGTATTCTCGCATTGCACGGAGCAGCTTATAAGACAATATCTATCTAATATGCTCTAAGATTTATAGGACTATATACAAGACTATATATAAGGACTATATATAAGGACTACATAGGAAAAGGCTTTAATTAAAACAGGCCCCCACCTAGCACAGGAAGCAGAGCCCAATTGATTATTGTGCAACTGACTTGATTAATAAAGTGTTTTTATTTATAATTTTTTTTTATTTTTTTATTATTTACGTAAAATGTATAATCGGCATTTAATGATAACTTAAGATACCTAAGGTACAATACTGAGTAAAATTTGTTAGCTGTGAACTAAATAAATGTTTTTCTAATAGCTGCTAAAAGCAGTTTTTATAATAACCTAATGATCTCGTTAGTTGCAATTACATAAGTTGCATAAGTGATAAATAAAGATGTACGATTGCGGCGCCGGCGCAGGCGCAAGCGCAGAGCCGCTCCGCTCTGGTAACCCGTATTAATAATGTTTGTATTTATTATTGTTTTCACGTACAATTAACCGTAAATTTTCGGCGACTTCCGTTTTCCCCGCAGTAAAAATTGGTTATTTTTAACCGTGACTAGCCGTAACACGTGCTTTAAATTTTATTGTTACTTTATGTTTTTTAAATATAAAAAAATGGAAATTCGATCTAGATTAGTTTGCTGTTTTTCAGGCTTTAACGTCAGGTTATATTTATAACGTCCTACAATTAATAATATTGGATTATAGAATAGTTTAATTTGTTTGTGAATGTATGTGGTTAACATTAATCACGTCTTGTAACAAAAAGCACGGGAAAAATATTAGAAGACGTTTAACAGCATACAACCCTAATGAATTTTCAGATTTATTTATGATGCTTATGAAATGAATTCTGCTTACGGGAGTATGTAAATTATAATAATAGTTAAGTTAACACTAATGACTTACCAGTGACTTTATAAAAGTCATCTTGAAAAGCTTCGCCGGCTTCGATCTGTAACAAATGCTTGTTTTATATTTGTTATTTAAATGAAGTGCAATAACTATTCTCATAACGAAATTAAATTAAAAAAATATTGATAAATTAAACGTTACTTAATTATACTTAATTAAATAAAAATTTTAATTTGTGTTAATTCAGTTATTCCAAAGTTAGTAACTGTAATTATTTTTTTAATGCTACAACGAACTTTAAAAGTAAAAAAAAACAATAGACATACCACAAAAGTTTAACAGAGTCCTTATATCGTGTTTCAATACGCACAGAGTAAATACACAAACTGTCAAACTTTGCGCGGGAAACGATAATACACAGCGGCGTCTGCGCCGGCGCACTGCCTACAGCCGTACAGCCGCAGACATCTCCCCTATATATGTCGCCCCCCTCTCGCCACCCCCCGGCATATCTCCATACATCTTACGTACATTATGATATTTTTTATTGTATTGTACATCATTTATTCTATTAAAAGAGGCTAATTTACGAAGCACGTAATTGTAATAGCCCATTATTTTTGGAGCGAAGTGTATTGGTAAAGATTTAATGTTCTTGATTCACGGAAATGCTAGAGTTCGCAGAAATAATACTCGTATCATATAATAGACTATTAAGTATTAGTTAATCATTTTATTAATATTTGTTATCAAAGGAAAATGTGAAAACTACAAAAAGCTCTCAACTAGTTCCGCAATTTCAGCGCTTACGGTCTTCTGATGCAATACCAAAAGCTTTGCAGACTTTAAATTGCTTTGAAATTCAATTTCAAGTTTCCATTTCCAATTAAGCGGCTTTACAAAGTTTTCATTTGTCTTGGAAATGTTAAAGTAATTGTTCGTTTTTGATTTTAAGGTTTTTATCGCGGCCATAACATACCCAATAAGCTTGATTAAAAATTGCAGGTTAGTAGACAACAGTTGGTGCGGTTTCCCCGTTGTTTTCATTGTAGTTCAGTCTTTAAACATTATTTTAATAATTTACATGTTAAATGTGTTTGTTATGTAGAGACTCCATGTTTTCTTCGTTAATGAATAGCACATTACTCGCTCTATGGCCACCCATACATTTCATTTTGCATATTTGAACACATTTTTATACGAAAAATAAACATGACCATATGTTAAAATGTGTTTTAACATCTAAATTATTTAATAATGAATTAATTAATATGGTTTTCTTTAACAATCATGTGAATACTTAAGATGTAGTTACAAACTACTCTATCTCCTAATAAGTGTAGTAATACACCAACAATCCAGAACCAGATCTCCAGGAACAGTATTTAGCGCCACCGTGAAATACATTCTTCAATCTGGCTACAATTCTGATTGATGTTGTTTGTTTGTCGCTTTCAATGTCTACATTTGACCTCAATTTTTCAACTTGCAAATTGAAGCTGTTAATTTAATCATCGATTATAATTATAATGTCAAAATCGGCAATTAACTTAGCAAGACAACAATAGCAGACTTTACCCTTGAGTGTTCAGTTTATCGCCAGTGTGTGGTCAAACGCAGCCACAGTTTGCCCAAATATAATGATGTCTGACGTGTATTTTGTTGCACAAAACATAATTATGTTAGATTCGTTCATTGCACAAGTGTGCGTGCAAACTGTACACTTTGATGACATGGTGTTATGGTAAAACTGTTATGTTGAATGTCAAAGTATCACCATGGGTGAGAAAAATCTTCGCTTGTGATGTAATGTTTTATAGCCATAGGTATGTCGCGTCCAGCTGTGTTTGGGGACAGATTGTCCAAAGTTATGTTACGTGAAGTTCCTACACTTGTTTATTTGTCATACAATTGTTATAGAAGCGAACCATTTGTTTATTTATTACAGCGGATAAGCTAGGTATTCAGGTGATTTTAATAAGTACTTGTTTGATTAGATAACTAAATTATTAAGTAATGAGAAAGTATTTGTCTCATTAGCGAGAAACAGGAGTTATATTATTACATTAGCCGAGCCAGCAGGGTAAATGTGAATAAACATTAATTAGTACATTTTACTTAATTAAGTGTTACTCGATTTTTATTTTACTTTAAAGTAAAATTAAGATTTTTCTTTTCGTAGTAATTAGAGTAGATGTCTTTAATTTTTATATAAAAACATGTAGTTGATTACAGTGTTGAATTTTCTCAGAAATAGACATAAGTATGTAACCATTAAAACATTTGAAACACATAAAAAATGATAGACTATTGCAAACATGAGAATTGTTAGGCATTAATAAGATGGTATCCTATTACGAACGATCAATATGATGGCAATGGCTCGGCCACTGGTCAATGGCGAGTGCCACTGGCTGCCGCTGACCACTGGCCGTCACTGGCCACCGTGCGTGTCTCGCATGTCACGAGATACGCCACGCACTTGATATCTCACAACTTCTCGTCTTACTCTCCATTACTAGGTTATATTAAAATAGAATTGTTTTTACGTACGTATTTATTAGGATCAGTATCGGTATTCCATTGTTTACCATTTTATAATAAAAATCGTAAAAATGTGTGAAACTTTTGGTAGTTTTTAGAATTCCGTGTGCATTTTATTGTCTATTTTGACTTGTTATTTTGAGTCACAGTTTAAAAGCTTCTTGTAACTTGTGGGACGCGTATTTTTTATTGTTACCTCGAACTTGCTGTTTTAAATTGAACCAGTTTTCACTGGTCATTGACGTGATTAAAGTTGCATATCTTAAATCAAGGAATAGCAACCATTTAAATTATGGTTTAAATGGAATAAAAGGCAGTGAAATAAAAACAGTAAGGAAGTATCGTTGTATATATTGCAACAAGTTGTATGCTTAGCATCAATTACTTAACCGTTTGTTGTATATTTAACCGTGTGTGCATTGAACTTGTGCGGTGTTGGTAATTCGGGTTGGTTGCGGCGGGCGGCGGGCGGCGGGCGGTATGCGCTCCAGCTAAGCCTAGTGTCAGCACAAAGCGGCTTACAGTGATCGAAAGCGCTCACTGGTGTTGTGTAAATTACACTAACGGCTTTGTCTTGTAATCTTGTGTAGATATTACAGGTTGTCTTGTAAGTTCTAGATGCTAGTGTCCTCGTTTTATGCAAGCTTATAGTCCAATTATTAAAATTCGCACCTGACGTTTTAAGGGATAATGTGTTTGGTTAAAGTAGTCCTTCTATATCCATAACTCTTTCTCCACTTTATTTCTAAAATTACGCAGTTTCGTGTTGTCAACATTAGGAAACGATTATTAGAATGTTTTGCTAAAACTCACATCAAATGGCGACCCGAATTGCAAATTTGTAGCAGTTAAACACATTCATTAACATTTCTACAATGTTAACATTTTTAATTTAATTAACATTCACTTACATAACTTGACGCTTATTTTTTAACATTTACCCATTTCAATACTAACTTTTTATAATCATGTCTAGTGATAATATGTTAATTGAGAGGTAAGCATCACACGTGCTTGACACGTAAAGGGGTAAGCAGAGATTATGGATTTCCTTAGTTCACAGTTTAAGCACACTTCTTTGACTCTGAGTGACACATGTATATGGTACATGTTGTAATGTTTTAGACAACAAATTGTCTATTACTTAACACTGCATACTGCAGGCTGACGTCACACCGCGTGTCTGTGCCCGGCCAGATTACAAATAATACCAATGGCTGCATGCAAAACATTATCATCATCGCAATTGTAAGACATACAAGAGATAGACGTTTTTAGTATTATGTAACTTATTAGAGCAGTTGAGTGTTTCCCAAAGTGGTCCAGGTGGACCTTCAGGGGTCAAGAGCCCCAGCATGGGATCGCTTGTTACAAAATTGTAAGTCCACTAGTTGTAAATTTCAAATTAGTTTTATTATTTATGATACTAGAGCAAAAACTTATTATTTTAAGTACTTAGACCTATAAATAACTATAAAAGTACCAGAACTCTTTTACTACATTAGGCAACTTTGAAAAGATCTAGTCAATTAAGTTTTAGGAGACAATGTATTGTGTAATGCCGAGAGGGGATAGCGTCCGTTTCCATTAATCACTTAGCACGTCCCCCAGAGAACTCATTGGACTTTATTAATGTCGGGGAAACTTGCGCACGTCTCTGTCCGCCTTACAAATGTACGCTTTAAGATAACCTCTACATTAGCTGACTGCTATCACGTACTGATAATTACTTTAAAAATCACGGGTTGAATTATTCTAACCACAGAAGCAAGAATTAACTGGTTTTATAAATACACCCATACCCTCCTTTTTTGAATTTTAGAACTATATTTCACTTTTGTAAATTTTTATGGTAATAGACATATTCATTGTGTGTATAAAAACACTAAAACATTACTAGACATCAAAAAATTAAAAAGACTTCTTTATAAGTAAATAATTTTTAAATGAGATAGTTTAATTAATGTAAAGCTTAATTTTATTGGTCGTAAAGTGACCGCCTCACGTTACAATACAGCGGATCTCGTTACACTTGGAGGGCAGCGTGCAGCGTGCAGCGAGCAACATTGTGTAGCGCCGCCGCCAGCTATGATTATCAATATTAACGGACCGGAACACAAGTCTATTTATATTTCCTAGTTAATCTTCTCTTAACTATTTTTACTACACATAGTTTTATTTAAAATAAAATGTCCAAAAATAGCAATTAATATTATTTCGTTTGGAAAAAACCATTGATTTGAAACACATGGTGTGGGATATTTCCTATATCGTTGAAAATATTTAAGCCGATTTCTTTATAACCGACATGTAAATGAAAGATCTACAAAAACATTAAGTAAAACTATCATTAAAGAGAATGTAAGTGTGACGTCACACGTAATAAGGCTTAAGTGAAATATAATGAGTTGGAGATGAAATAAGGATGTGTTCGAGACAGTCGAGTGCGGAAGGTTCGCACAGCTGAAGGTCTGCCATGGTCCATTAAAAGGGATATATCCGATTCGATAAAATAAGTTGTTCTTCAGTTTCAGATAACTTTAGTTTAAGTATAGATTAAGTGTAAAAAGTTATCCTGCGCATTTTGTGACACGTCTGTCTGTAACTTATCTGAACACTATCAGTTTGAAAGCCATCCATCACACCCCCGCCTGCACCCACGGGCCCCGCGGGGCTCCGCCACTCAAGCAGGCAATTTGTCGGTGAGATATCAGCCATCTGCGTGCGCCATCACATAAAATGCTAACTTTTCCCACAGGATTTTATCCTGAAAATACTTTAAGGATGGCAAGATATCGGTTTACCGAAAGCTCTTTTGAGTTTTACTTAGTTGTGTAAAGAAAACGCGATTTTTCTTTGCTTGAAGAATGAAATAGAGTTTAAGTGGGTTAAACAAAATTCTTTTAAATCAAGCCTGACATAAAAGTTGCATTACAATAATACAGAATGTCTAAACAACTAATGTGGACAGTGTTTAGTGGCACTGCCGGCGACAGCGGCAGCTGCTCTAATGGACCATAAAACTCACATTTGTGAGATGGATCACTAATACTCGTCATTCTGATCATTTGAAAATTCCATTGAGGTTAATGACGCATTATTATTTTCATCACAACTAAATTGTGAATTGTGTAAATGATTTAAGTCATGTTTTGAACTGTTAATGTTTTTTAAACCTGTTGTACATTTTTTCAACTATTGTCTAATATACCAGTTGTCATACAATGCCCATAAGTTAAAATAGCCTTGTTTTTTAGGTGCACGAAAATAGCTATATGTTCTTTGTGGACGAATAAAAGCGAGATATTTCAATGTCATTGAACATACTAAAGTTATGTTTTGTCAGATAACAGGTCATGTTTATGTATTGCCTATTTCGTGTCATCTTTTTGATGTCTTTTTCATAGTAATGTATGTTAATCTTTCTTTTGTATACTTTACTTAATCTGGCAATTGAATAGGCAAAGGTCGCGTGTCTCGGCCTCGTCAATTGATGCGAAACATGAGAGAAAGGTGCTATGTGACATTGCGACCGCCGGCCGCGACACCGCACAGCGTAGCCCGGACAGGGGGTTATCACGAATATCCGTGAGAATGTATTCGTAACGTCATCGACAAAATTTGTATTAGATGTAACTGCAAATGTAGATTACATTAACAAAACTCATACATTTTTTTTCGATGAAGTTACGAATATTTTTTCGTAACTGATACTCAATTATTCGTGATAGGCCCCCAGATTACCCGCGGCGTTGTCGAAACTTATGCCGTTAGTTACGTATAGAGCCTCCAATTACCCGCTTTGTTCATTATTACAACACATATAGTTACCTATATGAAGAATTCAAGTGTCAATTATATCAATGAAATAAAATCTTGCAAAAAAAAATCATAAATATGTAATTTAAATTATAGCCCTATCTATATACTCGTATTAATCATGACTACACTTTATTAATTTAATTGATTGGCTCTGATTATCTCAATATGTGTTGCCAACAGTCAAATATCTACCACCATGACAAATACATTTGACCTCATCTTTTGTTATGTGAGAATTGTCGCAGCTTCATTTAAATAATATAGTAAAACAATTATTAGTGTAATAATTAACGTATTCGTCATCCAACAAACATCCATCTAAACTTTCGCATTTATAATATTAGTGTGATTGATGACATCATAGTGTTTCCCTTCAATATTAATGAATACTAAATGAACAAACTGCATTGACTATGAGCATGTTAAATTAGGTTCATTATCTACGTAACTGTTTGTGCGTTTTCTTTAAATAAATACGTCTTAGCACTAGTTGAAGTGTTGCATCAAGAATCACATTGTAATGTTAAGGTCGCTGAGACTCTATGCCCAGGCCACATAATCCTTGTTAGAGTATAACCGCCAATAGTGCATAGTCGCCATCTAGCGGCGGATGCAACACATTGTCAACGTTGCCGACGCATTACGAACTGTCTCTAGTTGTTCTCAAGTGAGCAGGTTGTCACTAAACGCTTTAAACATCATTTTAGTTTAATTAAATCAGTAGATATTTATCTCAATTGACGTGTTATATCAGATTACGTAATATTAAAACGTAATATAAATTATATAACTTCCATTTAGTTTGAACAAGCTCTCAAGCTCAGGTAATTGCAAACTTCAGTAAACTCGGATAAACTCGTAATTAAAGCGGTAATTATCGTGGAGCTCAGCGCGCGGGAACAAAGTTTACATGTTGTGTTGGAACACATCTCACTGTGTACTCTCACTGCGACTAAAATATTATACTAGTAGAAGTAAGCAGGTCAGTTTTACAACTGGATTTGACGCATAGGAAGGGGTAAATATCCTCTTTATGTGCTTCCCTTTCTCCGTCTATAAAGGGGTGGTAAATATCTGCAATTGCATTTGTCTTTGGGTAGTGATCGCTTCGATATTCCGGCGAATTCAGGTGATCGCTTGTCATTTGCAACCTTATTTATGATATTTTGACTTGAAAACTATATTTGATTAGAATCCAAATAAAACTGAGTTATAACATCAAGCTTATTGGTTTGTAGTATATTTTTGTAATACATATTGTTGTATGCTAAGTATAGAAGCCTGCATGTTTGTACGCGGTAGGCGTGCCTGTTACGTAATCACGCATCAACAATAAACGAGTAGCCAAGGTCCGGTGTGACGTGTGACGTGTGACTGGCATGCAGAGCGCAACCGTGCCCTGCCACCGAGCTGACCATGCTGTACCCATCGAATATCCAAGCTTCCTCCTTACAGAGTACAACAGGGCATCGGTCTTTAAGACAAGACGAGACCAAGGAAAACGAGAAATTTTAAATTATTTTATTATATTAGCTACTTTAAACGACGCGGTAAAAGTTCAATGTGTGCAACAACTATTTTTAAGTACAGTGCAGGCCGGTGCCGGTGGATTTGTACATTTTATAATATAGACACAATTCATAGAAGACACTTAACAGTTGTTAGTTGCGTAATTGATATCTCTTAACATAATTTACAATACTTTGAATATGTTAAATATTTTGTACACTTCAATGTGAAGTGAACGGTGAACGCTAAATGTAACACGAGAGCCACTCCACATTGGATAGTCATTAGATCTGGAATCGATGCCAAGGTCAAGTATTTCGACCACACGTATCTTGTGACGATACTCCGGATAACACCGGATACCTATGATATATCACTGCGATTATATTTTATACAATTGAATTATCTTATTATGGAACCAAATGATTGCATGAGAAAGAAAACTTTTTAATTACTCCTCAATTTGCATTTCGCCCTTTAGAATGTACTTAATACCTATTTATAATATGGGTATAGATTAGAGTTGAATTGAATATTAAAAGAGTAAATTGAAAACCGTAATCATTTATTAACTGAGAATAATATCTCAAGTGTTAGCTAAGTAAACAAAATTAAAACATAATTGATACACAGATACCGTTAATTAATTCAGATCTATTTGAATCAATGAACGAACAGAATAATTATATAGTTATATAAATCAAGTTACGCCAGGTTGAGCGGGGGAGGGCCGCGCGGGAGGTAATTAAATTGAAAACGGGAATAAATGTTCGCAACATCACAACATTCAGTGCAGTAAAATATCTCAAACGTCAATTAACGACGCGTCTAACATTTAAAACAGTAGACGTCATAAGTTTGTTACAACACATATAAAATGTTACAAATGCATAAAATATTGAGATAAAACCATTTTTTCTTGCAATTTACTTTGAAGAGCACTTTGTATGTAAAGTGCAGCAAATTATTCAAGTGCGCTAAGTTGCCAACTTGTTAGCTGGTTGTGTAACACATTGGCACATCCAGCATTGCTTGACATTTGACTATTTAACTATCAGTTTTAATGAAGTGTGTGTAAAGTGTAAAGTTAACCTGCAGAGTTCCAACTGTTGACTGAGGCCTAGTCACCTCAAAGTCTTTACTTTCTTCGGCTCCGACCACCGGGACGTGTTACGAGCCGACCACGTATAGAAGTAAATTGTTTAACCTTCAAAAAGTTACCACAAATGATTACATTTGGAACTTCAGGAAGTTTAAGTGTTTAGATAAATTCGTCTGATTTTGTGTCTAGATATAGACAGTGCCTGCAGCGAGCCGAAAACGTCCGGCGGCCGCTTTGATCTGACTAGATCACTGATAACGCTTCACGGGCCCGTCTGGGGTTTTTGACACTTTACAAGTTGTTATTTTTACAAAAAACAGAGCCAATTTCTAGAACATTAACCTTATATTACAAAGAGTTTTTGCCATTGTTAAAATTTACAAGTGAATTAGATGAATACAAAAAAAGTAAAATGTGATATTACGTAAATATTAATGTCTGCTTACGGTTTGAGTACTCAAAAGTTTTTCCACTGTAAATTTGCTTACGCTCTGATTAAACTAATTAATATGTCTCAATAGACTGACATATCGTTAATTAATTTAAGATGAGCAACTCGTGTAAGACTTGTGGTCTGTTGCTCTTGGAGTTTCCAATCCCTCATAGCCAGCACATAGCAATGTGGTCTGTGGGATAACTTTAATTCTATTACTCGATGCCAAATCAGAACCTATGTCTTCACGAGAGGTCGCGTCGAGTGCCACCTGGGTGTGGGGGGGGAGGTAGAGATGAGGCTGTCGGGTGGTGTGGTGCGGTGCGGGGGAGGGGGGCAGGGGGCGTGGCCGCGGTCGATAATGTGCTGAATGCCAAGTGCCTGAAGAAGCTCTGAAAGTTCTCTCTCATTGGATGTTGTATGGATTGGTTTTAGGTTATTTTTTGTTCTATTGACCTTGTGTTAATGGCTGTCAGGTCGGAATAAAAAAATACATTTTTAAACATTTTTAAATTAATTGAATTTAAGGCTAAAATACAAGTATTATATTTCTTATACAATTTGTGAAACAGACTATCCAAATAAGATAATTAAGGTAAAGAACCTTTAAAGGCACTTTATCTTGTCTGTCGCAAATGTTTAGTTAATTGTATTAATTCAACAGAACAAGGAATAAAAATAATTTTGATAAAACGTAAACTAAATAAAGATGGCTAATGAGGACTAATGCTTCCCTGCCTCCGGACCGGTTCCGTTTGCCCTACTGGCCGCCTGTTCTACCTGCCCTACCTGCCCTACCCGCCCTACCTGCCGAGTCGCGAGCGAACGGGCTGTATGAATAATCTAAGAGCCGCGCCGGAGCGGACATGTAATCTATTTGCTTTTCTTTGAATTCTATTTTAAGTTTATTTTTCACTCAGCTCCTGTTCGCTATTAAGCCTTATTTAAATCATTTAGTTTAGCCGAGATATGGTGCTATTAATAGTATGTATAGTAGTATATATTATATATTAATAATATTATAGGTCTACTTTTATAAAACAAACAAAATCGAATAGATAAGTTATGTTTTATGAAATAAAAAGAACTCTTTGTAATGCTAGGTTACCTAATATGTAGAAGTATTGTTTTCAATTTACAAGAAGCAAGGGTTATAATCGTCACGTAGGCGACCGACAGTGAAATGTGAGGGCAGAGGGCGCTCTAATCGCGCGGGTAATCCCCGCGCATGAGACGCGGTTGTAACAGTGATCCCTTTTGAAACGGGTCGCCGCTGAGATTACCTTCCCCCGGGATGCCTTCTTAATAGAACAAGCTGATGAAAGCTTAGCTTAAATCGTTTTATAACAAAAATATATCAACATGAACTATGTGTATTTAAGTAAATTGCAAAACATGAATTCCGTCAGTGGCGAGACCTCATAACGTTAGTATAGCGCAACAAATAACACAAATTATTAAATTGGTCGCCGAAGTTGGTTGAAAATTAAGGTGATTAAGTTTAATCATTCGTGGTACAGTCGGGGCAGCCGGGGCAGCTGGGGCAGCCGGGGCAGTCGGGGCAGTCGGGCAGTCGGGGCGGCTGGGGCAGCCGGGGCAGCCGGGGCAGTCAGTGCAGCTGGGGCAGTCAGGGCAGCTGTAATAGTCGGGGGAGATTGAGAGGCAGTTAGAGACGGTGGTGCTTGACCTACTGTCCGCCGCCGCCGTGCTTCTTGGCACAAGACAGAAGTGTCACTTGCGATTAACTTTTTATTTTGTACATGTTTGTTTTATAAAACTTTACTTTTTTAATAAATACTTTGATTTATTTAAAAATGACTATTTCAATTTGCATAATAACTGCTTAATACTTCATTTACTAGGATTCACCAAAGCTTGTACAACAATCAAATGTTTTGAGCATTCCGCGCTGAGTGATGAAACATTTTGATCAGAGAGCATCAGGGATTAGGGCATCTAATTTTAATTCCTAAAGCACTAAGGCCACATCCCGTGCGGGCTGCAGGGCGCAGGCGCGCCGACATCGACCGTAGCACCCCCGGCGCCCCCCGCGGCCCCGCACCGCCGTGCCGGTGGCGCGACCTTATCGTAACTCCGCTACTCTTACGATTCCATTAATATTATTGCTTTTGAAATGTTAACTTTGATGTCAAAGCTATGAATTTTACATTACTGAATTAGTATAACTAAGAGCCCAGACTTCATCATCATCAAGGTCCTCAAAGTATACATCGATCGGTATCGCCGACTCTACATAACGTTAAAAAGGAAATTTAATATTATAAAAGTGAATGTTGTCGAATTGACTCGCTTTACATTAAGATTGCCGTTCATTGAAATAATATATGTTCACTGTTGTCCAGAATCATCGAATTCATTGCTTTTCGTTTTACCTCTTTTTGAATAATATTAATCAATCATTAAGTTTACAAAACTTGAAACAGGCACATAATCATAACAATTTTGAAGTGAGGCCGTTCCACCAAGTTCTAAAATAATCACGCAAGTTCATATAAAAATAAAATCTTTTTCATGTTAATTCTCGATAAAATGTGTTTTATCTATCTTCAAAAATGTTTTATTAACGGTAGAGTGATCTGCCTTCTCCCTGCAGTATGCTGGACTGATTGGTAGTCAAGCGAGGCCGCGGGTTGAGTTTAGCTAAATGTAAAAGTTTGTGAGCGCCGCCGCCCGCCCCCGCCCGCCGCCGCCCGCCGCGACCCCCGGACCATTTCACCTGACGAATATTTGCAATTCTAATTTGTAAATATCGCATTGATTTCGATTTATATACGAATGAATTACAAGAAGTGACACTCTAGGTATACACTCAGGTATAGGTTTACCTTGCCTAAAAGCGCGAATCCAAAAGGTTACAATTTTTGTTATTTTTTCATGAAGCATTACTCTTACCACGACATA
>LD688974.1:91128-138769 GCA_003118335.3 Papilio memnon | reverse complement strand
TTGTCATGCTATTACATTGTACTGCGGATCTCGCCGTTTGGATTCAATTTTCTACTGTCGGGTAAAACAACAAAAGGCGAACGCTTTCTAATTTTTCTAATTTGTTAGCAAAGGGGACCAGACAACTGAGGATAAATATCCTGGATCGCCCTTATAAAAGCCAGGATTTTATAAATCGTTTTACAACTTACCTGCTACCTACCGCGAACTATTGCAGTAATATTGTTAAAGATAGTTTGTTTCAATGTTCGTAACTCTTTTTGCCTTATTAACTTTAAACGAGGAATAACCTACACATATAATAAAATTTGAGTCTCTGTATGTAATATTTTAAATAAATGTTGCAGATCGCAATGATTTGCTCCGGTTCACGCTCTACCTTATCATATAATTGATATTTGAATTGTCCGGAACTGTGAGCCAGCAGGCCAGCACCAGCGCGGCGTGGCGCTCGCACAGCACCACACACACTGCATTGAAAAGTCATTGATGTTCATATTTAAGTGTTACTCTAGCAAACGTGTCACAGTCAACGCTCGGATTGTCAACTGTGTATAAGGTAAGTAAGCATCAGTGTCAGATCATAAGAATGTCCCTTCAGTTACACGATCCTCGACAATTTGGAGTCCCACCAGAAACATCAATCTCACTTAACTTGATCAGGTTTTACTTACCAATGACGAAGTCGGAGTTAGCTGTAAAGTTTTATAACGTTATAAAATACAATAAATACCTTACTGTACTTTCCAGTAGCGATCAGGGTTTGCGAAACATTGTAAAGAACTAAATCTTGTACTTTATTTTCTTAAGCTCCTGAAAATATGAATGTGAAGCAGGCTCTCCGGTTTACGTGTTGCTTCAAAGAACTACTCGTATACAAATTGAATATCCGCGCTATACTCGTACTTTGATTGAAAGTATCAGCTACATTTAGTTTTAATTGTAATTCAGACGTATGCTTAGAGCCGTCCATTAGAGGTTAGAAATAGAAGTTGGTAGGCCGTCAGCCCCAGCCCGTCGGGCCGGGCAGCCCGGCGCGGGCGGGTATCGACCGCCGCGAGCCTTCGGGGCCTATTTTTAGCGATCGACCAATCTCCTCCCATACCTACATGAAAGTTTCAGACGCGCCCCATTGGCCGAGGCGGCGTGACGTCACAGGCGGGGCGCGGCGAATGGTGGCGCGGTGCGTGCGCCAGCGCGCGGGCCCGCTCGCCCGCCGCCCGCAGGCCATCGCTCAGTCCGGGCCCGCAGCTCCCAGGTGTGCCGAGCTCCCGCCGCACACATCAAAGGTCAATATTTTCACATTTGTTAAGCGGCCATTGTAGTTTACTTTTCATTTTCTGCACCTCGCCGTGTATTTGATTTGCTGTTTGGTTCCGCTGCGGAGATGATGTGTTCGGTAACTGATGGTCGTAGCATTACATAACCGGTGCCAGTTGTTACATAACGAAACGGTTGCGTCATATACATGTATGTGCTAGTATGTATGTATGCGAGTGACAGAAGAGTGGGTGTGTGCGGATACATATTAAAAGGGAGATTTCAGCCGCTGTTTTTGCTTGCAGCATGTCTTTAATGTTGAGGACAGGACGTACGCTATGACAATTGCTGCTCGGCCAGGTAGCGTCGGAATACTGCGTATTTATTAAGTTTCTGGTTATTTTCTCGTTGATTCCGATTTAGTTTCCTAATTTCTCTCTATAAATTTTACTTATATGTTTTATAATTTTAGATCAAGAGTAGGTACTCACTGACTTTATTTTACATCTTAGAAATAAACGGTCGATTAGTACGGTTATTATAACTAAAAGTTAAAACATGATATATAAAGCGGCATGGTTTGTATGTACAGTCGGGAATCTCGTTGAGTTCCAACTTACACGCTACAATCGTTTATACTCATTAAAGCGACGATGCAGCTTAAATGTATCTATACGATAAAAAGGTCGGTCAGTGCTACACGGTAATTGCTGTTTATTATATTATTATCTCGTCGTAAGCGCAACTCACAACTACCAAACTATTTGTAAGCAGAGATGGAGGTTGTCGCGTTGCAAGAAACGAGGCAATCTTCCTGCAAGTGGAACATTGCGGATTGCCGCAGCTGTACAATGGCATGCGCACGCGTTATTCATCTTATAGTTAAAATAATTTTTCCGCGCTCCATTAAATCTCGCTTCCTTCGTACAAGTAACTAATTAGAGTGCAATACATTTTTGGATTAAATAAAAAACTGTCAGAAATGAGCGCTCCGTTTACATTTCGTTCCGCTGTGTATAAATATATAGTGTATAAATACGTTACGGGACTATTTATATCTCAAAATGCAAATGTTTGAGCCTAACATTTCATTCTTAAAATCCTGAATACAGACAGTGATTTGAGCAACGACAATGTCCGAAGTATCTCACTAGTCGGCTAAACCTGATCCTGTGAACGATGAAGAACCATCGAATTACTTTGTATTCTTGTTGCGCATGTTTGTTCTACCGCACTTGTACGTCAAAGAACTGTCTAGAATCATTTCGGTCAACAGCTAATTTTGGCTAATACTAAATTCAGCAAATGATCAAATGCCAGTTACATCATTACTATTAACTTGTAATTATTCTTGACAAACTTTTAAATTAAATGTTCTTTAACTCTACCAAAGATTTTCCTAGACAAAATAACTTCAAATGATCTCTCCGTCGCGTTAAATATCATGGAGTCATAGCCGAAAGCAATCGGAAGTGTGCGAGAGGAAACTGCAGTTGAAGCCCTTCCGGCCGCCATCTTGGGACCGGAAACGCGCTCGCTATGACTTCCGCCACTTTACCTCCGTAAATGTAGCTGACAGAATTATTAATGTTACCAAATTAAATGCGTACCTTTTCTATACATTGAAAAAATAACTTGTGTTACTTTTTAATCGAATTTGTTAACACGAATTTAAAACTGATAAGAAACTTTTATTAAAAGCTCAGACAATGAATAGCGTTATGGATGAACAACTTTACGATGCTTGTATTAAAGAGTAATGTATTTTATATACACTTATCATATCATATTAAATATGTCTCATATTCCATACTCGTAGACTCTCAGACCATGCTTCGTAGTTCGTAGCGATGCTACTCCGCGATAGCGCCAGTGGTTTTTCTTCATTTTAGCGTGTAGCAGTAAATTTTGCATTATTTGAACAATTAATAGGTTCTGGAACAACAATTAACATTAAATTGTAACAAGGCGTGTATTGTTGCAGAGGACCGGCGGCGCACCATGGTCAAGCACTAAGGCCAACACAACCTAATACATATCAAACAACGCACTGAACTTAGTTAAGTCTAGACATACGAGTAACTCACTATTATAAAAATAAGCAACGACTGCATACTTATACAATAAATACAAGACAAAAGAAGTCAAATTAAAAGACAAAGGAGTGGTCAAAGTAATTTGTGGTAGGAGTTTGTTTCGGCCCTCGGGGCGCGGGACGGTGGAGGGCGCGGGGCAGGGCGCGGGGCTGGGCGCGGGGCCAGGCGCGGGGCCGGGCGCGGGCGCGGCGGGCGCGCTGCTGGGCCGGCTGCGGGGCGCGCTACGCGGGGACACCGCCGCAGCCCTCCGTGGCTACCTGACCCACAAGGTCGACTCGCTGCAGCTCAGAGACTCAGGTAAGTCATTAACTAGTAACAAACATTTCGCTAGACGAACAACAAGAAAGCGTCTGAGTAATGCTAAATGATCACTACTGCACTCTGCCTGAATATCAGCGACAATCAACAATAATAGATGCACTACTTAAAAATCTGAACAACTAAGAAGGAAGCAACGTTAAACAATTATTTATATTTACAAACTAATTTCTTATATACGAAAGAACCACTAGTTTTCTATCTGATACAGCTTTTACGTATAAAAGATTGTTTATTTCGACTCCAATAAATACCAACATATAAATAGCCGGTGAAATTCCAAACATAACATGATTATGCCGAGAAAACAAGGTCCCGCGGCCGAGCCCGTGCAAACAACACGCGGCCTATACAAACACAATTTGCCTCACAAATTGAACTCTGCCCCCTTGTGTTAGGGGCTGAGGTATCCGCCTCGCTGGGCTCGCTGGGCTCACTGCTAACAATCAACAAATATTTGTGAAATAATGCTGTTATTAAATGAGGGTCGAAGCAATGCACTTAAAATTTGACATTGTACGTGTCTGTTAAGGCTATATGTATGTTAGTTGTGTTATTTTTAATACCTAAAAAACATGACTAGACAAAAGGAACTATTTTCTATCTTATTAGCATTGTAATAACTAAATTTACTTAAAATATAACACGATAATGTAATGTGTAACCAATTTTACTCTAAACTAAATAATTACATTATTGATATTGCACAAACGTTTTGAAATCACCTCGGTGACCGTAACGAGACGATCGTCGAAGAAGCGGGACTTTGGCAACCTCCTTCCCTTCCCTCGCGCCCTCTAATTGTGTCAATTAGTTCTGCGGCACGGCTTCCAGCCCGGACCGGATCTTGCTGTTTGGTTATATAATAGTTTTATAAAATGGTTAATAATCGGCTTATTTGAATAATAAAAGTAATAGCTACTGGCCTATATTACAACTAGAAGTTTGTTTGTAAAGAACATGAATAGAAAAAACTTATTCTGTGTGTTTTTAATTAACACAAACAATTTAAGTGAAGTAGACAAAAAAATCTGATAAAAGAATAATTACGTTATTCATTATTTCCGTTTGATTACACAGTTCTCCCGCGTCTCTGTCGCCACCCTTAGTACAAGCGCAGTAATGAACCAGTGCGCAGTTATCTCTCATGAATCTACATCTCCCGCCCCTCGCCTCGCACCCCTCACCCCTCAGCCCTCGCTTATTGAACTAATTTGCTCCGTAACTCGATATCGCAGGTTTGCTTTCACTAATTGGCGAATATTCGAAGCTCTTACGTAATCATTGCTAATTGTTTTACAACATAAACCGATTTAGACCTTTTAAGTATTATAGATATTTATAAACTTCTACTAGTAATAGATTATTCTACGAAATAGTTTTGTATTGATTGTCTTCGGTTTCATATTAAGTAAAGTTTTAATTTCAACTAAAGACCGACCACTGGAATTGAAACCGTTTCTTACACCAAAAATAGCCATATATTAACAAACTAAGCACAAACAGCGAGACCGTCTACCGACTGTCAACTTAAATATTCCTTTCAAAGTATACAATAATAAACTGGAGGGTATATCATGAAATATTGAACATCCTGCGAGTGGTGTGTGGTGCGTGGTGCGTAGCGCCGGCTGCCGTAGAGCGCAGAGCGTCGCGCTACGAGCGAGGGGACGCGTTATGAATATTTGATGCTACGCCGCGGGGCTTCCCCGCGCCTCGCCGGCCGCCGTGGGCCTATAGGATAGACCGGCATACCGTACATATAATTTAAAACCAAATTGAACGTTGTAACGTTGCAAATTCACATTTAAACAAAATAACGATTGATTGTTCAAAAGTAAAGCGCGAGTAGTTTATTGTGATCGAGCGTTAGTTATCGACAACCATAGATGGTACTTTTTGGAAGATTGCAGACTTTTGCTATGGTACAAGTTCAAAAGTTTTTGTTTTATACAAGACAATCTGCACGAAGCTCGGGTAGTCGTGTAACGAGCGGAAATGAATAAAATATCGCAACACACGTCCTAACATTTAGATACAGCTCGCGCGAGCCTCCCTCTCAACTCAAAAGAATTTCTCTTTACAATAGAAATTCTTTTTCAAAGAGAAAAAAATAGTAATTTATTATTTACATAGGTAAATACAATGAGGTGCGGTCCCCACGCGGCCCGCGCCGCCCCGGGCACAGCCAGCCAACACTAATGGCAAATATCGATTGTGTAGTAAGCCCCGCGTTGCAGAATTCCAAAATAGCTTACACACTACTGCCTGCGCTAAAGTTACACATTTCGTAAATCGAAAAAACGTTTTAAACTTTGAAACGTTAACCAATATAGACATAGTATTTCGGTAGTCGCGAGCTCTTTTAGCTTTTGTTGAGTTGAAAAGTTTTTGCAAATGTCATAAATGTCGAAGACAAGGCTCGACTTAAGTTGATGTAATTGAGTTCCATATTACAATTGATTTATGATTTGTCACGGCCTTTTAAGCACCATTTAGACTACTTGACGCTACGATGAGTGGTGATTATTACGACGGGCGACATAAACAGTACCACTCCAACTGGCACGCATCGCACGGCACAATGGCGGTCGTTTGCCGCCCGCCGCCGCAGTGGCCACTGTGCCGAAACCCGCCTAACGAATTCATATCCGACTATAATTTAATGTTCTCTCACGACCGACAATGGAAGTGAATTATTGACTGCTGTGGTTATAAAGCAACCGCTCACTAACCGATTAGCACTGCTAGTCGTGAAATCGTTTACCCTTCTAATGACAAAACGATAACCATTTTAAAATCTGTATGCATATTGGGAAATACTGTAAACTTTTGCTTGAAGCTTAAATTTGTTATTTAAAAGTATACTGTACTAATCGTATCAATGAGCTACTTAATTCTTCACTTTTCAAAAGCTTTTTTACACCCGGCGCAAAGTTTGCTATCGGTATAAAATTTAAATTTTCGAAGAATACGCTAAATATAGAGATTTGCATTGAGGCTGCAGGTCGCGGCGAGCTGACCGGTGTCCCCAACCCTCAGCAACCCTCGCGCGCGAGGGTGCTGTCGCTCGCCCGCCGCGCGTTGCCTTTTGTTGTTGCGCTACAACCTTTTGTTGTCGATTGCCGTGCCTTCCTGAATGGACTCATTTTAACCTGCAATTGACATTCTTTAGTATTTCAAAAAGTTTTGTGATTTTTAGCTATGTAATATATATTTTAATCGCAGAAATAGCGCAAAACTATAATAGATTATTTTAGTGTTTAGTGTGCAATCTGTTGTAACTGCAGCAACATATATGAGTATCAAATTATCTCTGCCTTAATATGTTCTCCAAAATTACCAATAAATCCACTCTGCAGGCACTTGGTCATTTGTGATTTTAAAGTTACGGCAACATTTTTATTTTTATCATTTACAAAACAGTCGTACCGTACTTTTATGCGGAATGGAATCCTGTTTGTGAGCCCTACGACCAACAGTTAAACATTTAATTATGAACGTAGCACAAAGAGAATCTGTCTCAGTTCCGGCGCACTCCCCGCAGGCGGGTGGGGTCGGGCGCGGGCGGGGTGCTGCCTACCCCGAAAGGGATTATGCTTGTTCGCATACAAGTGTAACAATTGACAAATCAGTTCCGCAGCGCTGTCGGTTTGTTGCGAACCGAGCTGTTTGTCGGAAGCTTACACCCCTCTTACATAACTCTAGCTGCTGATTGTAAGTTTATATTTACTCTAATAACATAACATTTGTATTCATATTTGCGTACAATGGTTGATTTATCATACATATTGAAAAGTGGGAGATACCATAATACTCGGTTTACAAAAAGGGGCAAAGATTACAGATGTAACTAAAGAACTTGTTAATAAAAACACTCTTCTTTAGCCAGCAACAAACATGCTGTGGGAAGAGGTTCATGTTGAGTGAAACAGGATCTGGCTATCAGTTGGGTATCGGCGCTAAGTTGTTTGTGCAATTGCGCGGAAAATGACGTGCGACCGCAGCGAGGGCGACAGCAATGGGTATAGCGGCGCACACAAATAATATTTTTATTTGCAAAATATCTCGCGCCTCGTGCCTCGCGCCCCAACCACTCACCATTATCTGGATAAAGACAGGGACGGAACCACTTTGTAATAAGTTTGCAATGAACAATCTGTCACAGCTTACTACCTAAATATAATGGGGTATAAAGCGGCATTGACCATCGATTTCATTATTTTAAACGCATAACCAATATTTTGCATCAGTAATCAATTTTCTTGGCGCTTCCAACGCGAGATTTAGGTACTACAAACTTAGTCTAAAAACATTTTTTTTCCTTTAAATGTAACCTCGAAGTTTTTTTCTATAATATTTCAGGATATAACAAACACATTATAATATGTAACAAAATTTATATAAGGATATGTTAAAGTTAGTAACTTGCATGCATCGTTGCAGTGTGTAGCGGCCCTAATGTGCGTAGCCCTCGGCGAATTAGCCGCAAGCCGCAGCGGATGATTTACAGCTGTAGATAGCAACCCCTCGTCCCTTACCCCAGGCCACTCACCCCGCACCCCGCACCCCGCACCCCTCGTCAGCCCATTTGCTCTGAAAATTGGCAGACATCTTAGGGTCCCGCCGCTGATGGAAAACATTGTAATAGTCGCATCAATTGTTCTATAAGCCTATGTTTAGGCAGTATTATCTACTGTAATTTAGTTTACAATTAGAAACTATGAATTAAGCTTTATAAAACACACACATCTCATGGTTTTTATAAGATTAGGAATGAGAGTCGTTGGCGTTGGCGAGATAATGGAATGAAATGGAAAGGATGATAAATAGTTTTTCTTAAATAAATAGAATATAAACTAATGCAAAATAAGTTTCTTGTAATCGTAAAATAATAAAATAAAAGTAGATAATGTTTTAAAAAACGGGGCATAACTTTTGCTGGTGTCGGCAATCCGCCGAGGACCATCACTTGTAATAGAAAGCTTACCCAACTCACAATATTTTAAATCCAATCTTGTTTGGTATCTTTCATTTTAAATGGCATAAGTGTGACTGTACTAACAACTAAACTTTGTCGCTATGTCTTACATAAGAAAGTCTAAAATGTTTTGCACATCGGCGTCCGTATGCCGCATGTCTTGCGGGTTTCAAAGTGCTCCGTACTTTTATGAAGCCATTTTCCTCGCTTCTATCTTTGTTCGTATCACACTAAAGTTTTATGGTTTTTTCTCAGCGGGAATTCCTCAGAGGGCGCGCGTTTTCCTCGCTTCTTCCTTTTGTTTGTAGAAGATATACAGCCGGAATTCTTTTTATAAAATGCAAAAGGACAAGAGTACAAAAGTGCATTTTATTGATGTCAGTATGGACATAAAAATACCAACATTTTTAACTTCTAAGCGCTGGGTAAACGTAAATTGTTAAACTAAACGCTGAGTAAATTACGCTGATTTCGTTCTAAAAGTAATCGCGAGTACGTAAATAATAATGTATTGATTCCATTCATCAGCCGTGAGCGCAGCGCCAGTCCCGGCTGGTCCCGGCTAGTCGCTCGGGGGCGAGTGCCACTCTCCTCATGACGTAACATCGCGTGCGGCGGCGGGAACTGCAGGGAACAGTTTCACTGCTGTTCTACACGCAACATTGCTTACAAAAATAACTTAACTAAAAATGTGTTACCTTTCTATTTTAGGAAGTGACTTGCACGTGTCGGTCTTGGTAGGGTGGTTCTATGAATCATAAGCTATCCGAAAGATTCAGCAAAATATGTGCGATATGTGAGCAAACATTCGCTATCCTATTTCATCGAGCGGTCTCCACACCTGCTCGCGTGTAATACAAGTTTATTGTTACATCCGCCTCTTTTCATTCAGCTTTATTACCTGTGTATTAGACGTAGAGTTCGCATTCGCACAAGTCTATCTCCCCCAGCGAACTGGAGACGGCTTCATCTCGTCGTCCCCCGGTCAATTACGGCGTCTCGTTCCACGGTGCGATTTACTGCGCCGCGTTGCCGCCGACCCCGGTAGTGTGTTGTCATCGGGAAATTATTTAATTCATTTGCTGCTAATTGTTTCAGCAATAACCGAAGATTTAAGGCGCTATTTCGGTGCAACATAATTGTAATAACGTTTAGCTAACATTAACGATGTTATAAAATAATCTAACAAAACTTTCTAAAATATGCTAAAACCAACTTACCAATAACTCAGTTCTAAAATAAAACGAATGAACTAAAACTCTTATTAGTATCTTAATGTTCATAATTCTCACCAGAAAATGAAAGTTGAGAAAATCCGTTGATCCTTGCGTTATTTATTAAACAACAGGCGAGTCAGTCGGCGCGGCTACAATAACCGCAGCTCTGGTCGCAGCCAGACCAACTAAATTACATTTTCCTCCGCACGGACTCCGAGCGCAACACTAAATGCAAGTTATAAGCGGGGAGAAAAACATTATTTTCCCTCTATTTCTATCCGAGCTTCTACAGAACTCGAGACAATGTTATTTCACATTGTACGGCGTGTTAAAAACATTTTCAATATTTAGGTTTGCAAAAGACTGTTTCATTTAGAATGGAATAAATCCTGGGCATCGGATGTCGCATGATGAAGTTAACTGGGATTTAATGTGAAAGAAAATTTAATTCGTAAGTAAAGCTACGGAAGGTATAACCAGTTCTGGTTGTATATTTATTTATTACGCTTTGCTTACCTTGCGGGCCTTCCACCCCCCCGCCCCCCGCCGGCCTGCGTCATCAAACATTCCCAGGGGCCGCTGTTCAAATGTTAAGCCGACCTTTGCATGTAGCGTAGCGCTACATTTGCAGTTAAGCTCTCTGTTATGTTGATTTTTCAGAGTTGACTCAGACATTTCATAAGTATTAGGTAGACTTAAAAAGCACGCCTGTAATATTAAATGCTGCGCAGAACGTGAAGGATTAAGTTTTCTACATATCTTGTACTTGACTTCAGTTTCGCTGTTTCAGCATATTTTCCAATTAGTTGAGTCAATATAAAATATTTTTTCTTTATTTCTTCTCATGCAAAATGTAACATTTGTATTTAGCGCAGTCGCTAGAGCAGCGTGAACAGGGATGTGGTAATATTGTCACAACTTAAATCCCAAGACTTGGGCGACGCGACGTCACGCTAACCCAAAAGACTTGTCAAACGAGATTACATTTGACTTTCCTCCGTGATCCATTTTCGTACCTCTCCCTTCCCTTCCCCCGCCTCCCCCGCCGCCCGGGGGAATCCCGCAAAATAATCAAGTTTTACCCATTCTCCCCATCCGAATGGAAAGCGGGGAAAACCAATTTATTTTCCTCTCGCCTCTTCGTATTTAGACTCTTATATTTACAAGAATAAGGATTATAGGGCTTTGTGCGCGGCTCGTTCTCTCACCAGGCCGCCCGCCGGGTCGCTGGGCTGCAAGTCGCCGGGCTGCGGGTCGCCGGGCTGCGGGTCTGCCGCGCTACGACGTTGCTCAATACAACTTAGATTTTCTTTCTTATTTAAATCCAAAACGAGACCTAAGATTTTAAATTATTCGGTTAAAGCTATTTTTGCTGTTGAATTTCAAGCAGTATTGTGTTAATTAAGAATTAAATGAAGCGAAAGGATTCATTATAACATGTATTTTAAATGCTCGTCTCAATTTATATCTTTTTTGACTTTTTTCCCACATATTTAAAAAAAAACATTTTTTATTTCGTTCTAATGTTACAAAGTACATATGCTGTGCTAAATTAATTAATGACAGTTAATAATTTGGATTGAACGATAAAAATTTCTAAACCTTTACAAATAAATTCTTTTATATTTCCTGGTAGCCGTGTTCGTTGGTATATCAAAGCACTCGTAGACAAAGAGGCGCGGGAGTGCGGGAGGTCAAGCGCACTCCGGTGCCCTCCGCGCACCCCCGCGCATCCCCTGTGTCGTGCCCTATCGCCGCCGGCCGCCACTCCACGCTGCCCGCACACAGTGACCGTGGAGTCGACATTATTTTATATTTTCTTAACAAATATTCAAATACTTTTCTCAAGCTTTGAATCTTCTAACAGCGTTACATAAAAGCCTTTTCTTTTTCGTCAAGTCCGGCTTACTTTAAAAAGAATTTAGTTTATTTACATAAGCTACATATTGATATCAACAGTCGACGGACTGCACTGCAAAATGTTATTGTACGTACAAACTTTATGAATTGTTTATTCGAACGTATAAAAGCTTTTAGGACAACTTTTAAAAAATTCTATTCGCAAGCTCTCGCCCGTGTCTGTTGGGAGCCGGGAGCGTGTCAGGTGCCCCTCCCTCGTGCCCCCGCAGCCCCCGAGGCCATGCCGCAGGGCCCCGGCGCTCCCCCGGCCAAATTAACTCGCCCTAACTCACCTGCCCTTTGAAGATGCCGACTGTACACCGGGAGACAACATTGTTCCTGCAAATTTTCCAAGGATTTTGTTTAATTATTAAGCGATAAATTGTTAAACCATAATCAAAATCAAAGCTTTAAAGTGTTTGTTTCAAAGAAACAAGGCTGCAGTACAATAATATTAACTATACTGTATTATGTAAGTATTGTGTTAAATACGTTATATTAAACATAACCTAATCGTAGCAAAGTGAAACGGTGCAGATATTACATTTGAATTTAAACGTGAACACGTTATAATTATATTAAAGTCCAGTATCGCCTGCAGGTGTGCACAGGCCGGGGCGCGGGCCGGGGCGCGCCGCTCGCACATTCATTTCTATTTAATGCGACTGTTTACCTTCAATACCGGCTCCCGCACACCGCGCACCGCACATCCCTCCCATCCGCTCGTCAGCCACCACCTCGCCATGGGGGTCGTCAGCCATTATACATTTTGAACGTACTTCGCCGGCTTGTTTTACGCCTTGTTGAAATCTCGATGTTGTTTTGATAGGGCTTTAGCCGCGCGGTCCAACTAAAGATAAACTTTATTAACAATAACATTATTGTGGTCGTAATGGAACTTATACGTAAGTTAACTAACTTAGAACTTAGGTATAAGGTTCAATTCGCGAGGAATGAAAGACTTGCACGTGGAGAATACATGATTATGCATTACATAATATACAAAATCCAATCTGTTTTCCACATAAAAGATTAAAATTTAGCTATATAACGTCACGCGAGCTTTCTCGTGCGGTTGTTTGCGGATCAAGATATATACACCAACATTGATTTAATATAAAACTAGTGACAATTCTATAGCTCCAATCCCCGTCCACTCGACACGGCCTTGGCCCAAGCTCTCTATGCGCTGTGCGCGGCGCAGCTCGGCGCGGCGTGGCGTCTACTCGACTGATGTACGTTGAGTAACACGCGAACACGCTACTCAGCAATCACTCAAATTATATTCGTACTTGGACCAAGGAACCGGATATTGTTTGAATACAATCCTACTGTAATTGTATAGTGTGCTATAATATCCAGTTTTTTATAATACCAACTTACATTATTTAAGCTAAGCAAAGCTTATTGTAGAATTGAGCGTAAGCTAAAATTGAATAAAAAACATGACAATTTGTACTCAGATAAATCTTTAGATAAGTGTTCGAAAATAATCTTAAATTCAGTCGTAATGTTCCCTAAGTATAAGTTGACGATGATGCTAACGACTTGTTTAACCGAAATCCAATTTGTATCCCCAGCCCCCGCCCCAGCCCCCGCCCCCGCGCCTCTCGTCCCTCACGCACGAGGGGAGAATGCTCCTCTGATTTCCGATGGTAATGGCTCGTCATCCAATCAGCCGTTCAATGCGGAATTCTTACAAGTTATTTGAAAAGATTTCTCTCATAGAAATGATTCGTAAGGAAGTTCCCGCAATACATTATTGTAATGTTTTGCCGCGCTGCATTCACGTTGGACTTTCATTGATTGAATACAACAATCATGTTAATGCTAAAGATAAACAGGACGAACAGGATGAACTAAGTATAGGTACCTTTGTTCACTAAGATGATTAGGAATAATTATTTTCAATATCGCCAATAATTTATTCATTTAATTTAATTTCTAAAACAATAAGTGGTCGATGGCATCACCGCAGCGAGCACCGCGCCGCGCGTATTGCGCAACTCGGCAGTTTACATTTTGTATACGCGGATTAGGTCCATGGTAAAACCACCGAATTGTAAACGTTACTTAATAATAACTTAAGCCCTGTTTCTTTACCTTACCAACCTAACGTTTTGTTTTGTACCAGATTTGTTTGTTGAATATAATGTAAGTATTACTTGGTACTGAAATTGGATCTTAATAAATTAACACGTAGTTAATTTATTGAACATACATTTTGAATTATTTTTTTATGCCGAACTACTATTACTATTATTTCATTTGTGTAGAAGTTGTTAACTAGTGTTATTGTTTTGGTGCTATCTTCAAAAGGACTCTGAATCGTCTTTGAATGTTATGAGTTTGTAAGCGATCGAACTAAAGGGACTGAGGAACCAAGCAACTAACAGAAACAAAGATCGACTCAAATTCCTTTTGAAATAATAAAATTTTGTTCCACCCCCCCCCCACACCCTCTGTAACCGCACGAGGAAATGAAAACACAATGATCATTTCTGTTTGTTGTCAGGTTCCGAAGTCCCATTCGAGTGTCGCGGCGCGGGGCGCCACACAAATGCTTAGTGAGCGACGCGATCCAGTAGTGAGAAGGAGGAAGGGACCGTTTGCCAGGATATCGTACTTGTTAAGATGTTTACAAGCTCTTCAGAAGAATAAAACTTTGTGCTAGGAAGCAAGAAGAAAACGCAAAGATGGCGGAGGGACCGCAAACGATATGGCAAAGGATCGATAACTCCACGATCCCTATGATAAACCTGGAGGTGCGCGAGGTGCGCGAGGTCCTCTGGGAGAAGATAAAAGAGCCCACCTCGCAGAGGAAAATAATTCTGGTAATCGTATCGATCGCACTGCTGCTGGACAATATGCTGTACATGGTGATAGTGCCCATCATCCCAGACTATCTGCGGTATATCGGCGCGTGGGGAGAGGCGGGCATGGACCACGTCGTCACCCTGCCCCCCATTAAGGAGGGCAACAGGACTATAATACCGACGCAGATCATACCGGCGTCACACGAGGGCCAGGACTCGGCGACTGGCATCCTATTCGCCTCCAAAGCTATAGTACAACTCATGATAAACCCTTTCTCCGGTGCCTTAATCGACCGCATAGGTTACGACGTGCCTATGATGATTGGTCTCATTATAATGTTTCTTTCCACCTCGATTTTCGCCTGTGGTCGAAGTTACAGCATGTTATTCTTCGCAAGGAGCCTTCAGGGAGTCGGATCGGCATTTGCAGACACCTCCGGCCTGGCCATGATCGCCGACAGGTTCACCGAGGAGGCAGAGCGCTCTAAGGCCCTCGGTATCGCTCTCGCCTTTATCAGCTTCGGGTGTCTCGTCGCGCCTCCCTTTGGAGGAGCTCTGTACCAGTTCGCCGGGAAGGAGGTACCATTTTTAATACTCGCTCTGATCTCCTTAATGGACGGGTTTATGCTGTTGCTCGTTATGAAGCCTTTAAAGACCCAAATGAAAGAGGCGAACGAGCCGAAGCCAAGCGGGACGCCGATTTGGAAACTTTTAATGGACCCCTACATCGCGGTGTGCGCCGGCGCCCTCATGATGTCTAATGTTGCGTTGGCATTTTTGGAGCCGACGATTTCGCTGTGGATGGAAGATAATCTCACCAAAGAGAATTGGAAAATCGGCATGATTTGGCTTCCAGCGTTCTTCCCGCATGTCCTCGGGGTAATTATAACAGTGAAAATGGCCAGAAAATATCCTCAGCAACAGTGGTTGATGGCCGCCGGCGGTCTGGCCCTGGAGGGCCTGTGCTGCTTCATAATCCCTTTCGCGACATCCTACAAGATGCTGATGATACCTATTTGCGGTATTTGCTTCGGGATCGCCTTGATCGACACCGCCCTGCTGCCCACGCTCGGCTACCTGGTCGACGTTCGGTACGTCTCCGTCTACGGCAGCATCTACGCTATCGCCGACATATCGTACTCATTTGCCTACGCCGTAGGTCCCATAATAGCCGGAGAAGTGGTGGAGGCGATCGGCTTCACCGCATTGAATCTCTTCATCGCCTTCAGCAACCTGCTGTACGCGCCGGTGCTGATGTACCTCCGGCACATTTATGACTTCAAACCGTTCGAAAACGAGGCGAACATACTAATGTCCGACCCGCCTGACAAGGAGTACCAGACGTACAGTATGCAGGACCAAAAGCCGGTCAACGGGGAATTCAAGAACCACCTGGAGTACTCCAATGTGTCCGGGCAGAAGGATTCGGTACAGGAGTCGAACGTCGATATTAACGCGGCTGGCGAGCAATACCAGGGCTACCAGAACTACGGCCAAGGCTACGAGCAGCCGCCGGGGCCACCGCAGCAAGCGCCCGCCCCGCGTCAACTGCCCGCGCAGCCGCAACCCTCGCCCGGCAACCCCTTCCGCGCTGCATCCTCGCCGGCGCAGCCCGCCCCCGCTGCGCCTCCCGGGCCCACTCCTGGTCCGGTGAGAAATCCCTTCCGGCAGGGCTTCTAGAGCCTCTTACTTCAGTGTTGTTGTCTGTATTTAAAATTTACTTGTTGTATATTTATAAATGTGTAATAGTTGATGTTTATTCATTGATACTTCGATCACTGGGCCGCGCTCAGCGGCGGCCGGCCTTTAGTTCGACTAGATTTCTATCATAGGTCGCTTCTAATCAAATACCGCCGACGAATGTTTACAAAATGACGTTGATACATTCATATAAATCAAGATAACTGATCGTGGAGTACATGAAATTATTCACAAAACTGTTTTCTCATACGAAGGAAACCACACATAAGTACGAATAGTACAGTACAGTAACAGTACTTGCACGCACAAGTGAAGATGTTACTCAGTTGTCGTCGTTTTGTTCGCAGTCGAAGGAGTTTCTTGTTGACATTGTATTGTTCAAATATGACTAGATTATGTATTAAAACTGTTGGTTCTGCCTTCTTATAGTTATATTCGAATTAAAAAGAAATAAGGCTCTTTGGAAAAGTTGTATTGATCATATATTTAAACTTTAAATTACTATATAATATTAGGATTATATACACGGCGTAAAATATAATAATTATTTTGATTTCTGTTAAAATATTATATAATACTTTACTGTAAAAATTGTCTAAGACAAAATGGATGTATATGGGCTAGCCCCATATAATGCACTCGCCACTCTATGGCACACTTGCAAGGTCATGTGCAAGGCCTAAGCGCGGACAGCTGTGTACATTACAACATAGTTAAACAAAGATTCCAACATTATATCAACATTGTACACTATTTCTGTTTTTAAAATAAGTCTGCATTTATTGGAAATTGTAGTTTAACAAGTTTTATCCTTGAGAAAGATTCTTTGATTGATATTTTTAGACGATAATGAATACATGTAGTGTTTATATTTAATATATAACATATAATGTATATTCCGCTGCGTCAGCAATATTAGTACATAAGGCGAAGCTTCTATATCAATTCTCAGTCGACATAATCAATTATAATATCAATTAGTAATGTAAGTTAGGTAATCAACTTGTGATAAAGTTGCAACCAAGGTAACGAGACATATCAGAATCTTTTGATTCACGTAGCTTAAGCGATACAGTTATATAGTAGTATATATGCAATGTATTGTACTTTAGTGTAAGTGTACATCTATATCTATATGTTAGTCGATATTTCGTTCTGAACGTTTATGTCGAGATGACCGTGCTCTTGTAACTTTCCTTGTTCACGAAGCGCCGCCGCGGATTGTCCTCGCGTCGCCGCCGCCCTGACATCTGACACTATACAATTGATAAAACATTTGTAATTTGGTAAAATATTAAAAGAAAAATAAGTACTTTTGCAAAATAAAGCAGGATGAAACAAGTTAAATAACTTAATTTGTATGTCAGCTATTATAAGTCACAACACGACTACGCAGGCGGGGGATTAGGCACATAGTTATAGAGGTTCGTAGCATGCGGCGCGGTTTGGAATGTGCAGCGCTTGCACATGGGTAAACGAAACAAGCCCGATGTCTACAGTTTACTGTATAAGAGAAGTGACGAGCCCAATGCGACGTATCAACTGAATGAGTTAATAAAGTTTTATAGTAATTGAATAGTAAGGAATACATTAGGCTTCGCGGCCGGTATGGTGAGGCTCGCTGCGCGGCGTCGCGCCGGACACCGCGATCATTACAACCAAATTCCGCTTCGTTTGTTTGGTACGTGTAAGTGAAGGAGATACGAGTACGATACAGTTAGCCTGCTAGAGTACAATACCGAATGTAGCGAGCCTTCGAGCACAAACTATTCGTTTCGCACAAACTATAAAGATATCGATGGTTCCGCTGGCAAGCCAAGGAGCCACGTCGCAGTTTATGAATTACGTTAGGTTAAAGCCGGGGGCTGCCGTCGCCGGGCGCTCCGCCACCCCGGGGGGCGCTCCGCCGCGGTCGCCCGCCACCTTAATTGTAAGTTTAGAGTCAATTTTCGTGTCAAATTCTCCCGAAATTCAATTAATTAGTAGAGTATTGTAACGTGAGGTAATGCTTTCGATGTGATTGCAGATAAGTCGTGAATTTTCATTTTAATGGATGATTGTTTGACGCCTTGTTTTGGTATAAATAAATAATACGTCTATTTAAAAATGAAAAAGCTTCATCGTTAATTTGATTACTTGAAATGCTTTTGTAGTCGATGAATTATCAAAACATCGTGAAAGGACCGTCTAAGTGGAGACAGAGTGCGCGTTACCTTCATAAAGTACGAGATTATAAGAACGTATCGTTGAATGCACAAAAGCACACGTATTAATCGCGTTTTGTTGTTAATTTGCGTCAGAATCGCAGCTCAGGTACCGACTGACTGCGCACTGATTGTCAGCATCAGTCGTTTGTCAGAAGTTTGTCAGTAACGTGTCAGCCGTCAGCAATTATCGAGCCGATATCGCAGACATATCACTAGTTGTAAGGAGATATACAATGTCGAGCTACTTTTGTATCTATTGCCACTTTAATATACACGACTTTTTTTAGATTTCAGTATTTTCGATGAATTATTAGATATCATTGTAAGAAATGTTCATTATGTATTTGATAAATTGTAAGGTATTTTGTAAATAAGAATATTCATACAAACCGGCTATTTATTTTACTCTGAAAGTGCAAGTGTATTCGTGTATTCGTATGTATGTATTTATTGTCAATGTATTTATTTGTATAAATCCCTCGGATAAACTCCTGTCACATATCTTTAAAATATTTACATTCTTTTAAAATTAATATGAAACGCACAAGCGCTAAAAAATATACATTTAAATAGTTCATTTCAATTCATTCAATATAATTTCCATTAACATATATACTTCATTCTATACAAACACGCTTACTTTGATACATTTTAAATATTTGCTTGTAGATAGGCTCTGCTACCCGCTAGCGGCGGCTGCGTTTGCGTTTGTTGTTCACTCTACATATCAGCCGCTTTATCTATCAAAAATATAAATGGCCATCAAAATAATATAATGGATAAATCAAAAACTTTCGAAATCAAACATCAAACTTATTGTCAAGTAAAGTTTTTATGAAGCTTTTACAATACATAAACAAGTAGATTGCAGCGCCGCTAACACTTTACTTCTTTAAAGTTTTCATCTCTAACTTAAGCTTAACCTACACTTAGGTTGATTCTATTCATGTGTTTCTGTAGCAAGCTAACTGTACACCTTTTATATTACGATTTAGTTTTTTTTAATTGGGATTACAAAATAATATTGAGTGGTTACAGGTCGTTAACCAATAATAATTTTCAAAATGTAAGCTATCTTTATTAATAGCTGTTGTCAGTAATTTATTCAATGTAATTCAGTATTTCGCAGGAGTGAAGGCTATGTTTTTGTATTCAGACTATGTTCTTGTAAAACGTACTCCAAAGGACTATGTTGTTGCATACATCGCTGAAACACAGCGATGGTTATCAGGAGTTAAATGGTAACTTGAGTTTGTGTATAATGAAAGGTTTGCAGTTAGTTTCCTACATTTGTGAGTCCCGTCCGTTAGTTCTAACTATTATACTACTGTACAGTCGCGAACTCAAATACTACTCGTACACTGTAAACATTTATAAAATACCTTTAATTACTGAAAGGACAGAACTTTAACGCATTTTTTATTATAAATTATGTGACGAATTAAAAAATAATCAAAGAGGTCATGAAAAATACAAAAACAATCATAGTCAAAAGGTGATTAAACCAAAAAAATCTTACACTTTTATAAAGAAATGTAAGAACAATGTCTCTCTGAGTACTGTGAACATTCGTCTCTAACCAGTACAAAAAAACTACGAGGCACTTTATGAAGATCTAGTTTTTAAATTTAATTAAAATTATAAGACTTGTAGTAGTGTCGACCAAAGATTTAATCGTATTTAGTTCGTGACTGTACTCGCCTAGCTCTCTAATATATCATTTATTCTATAAATCTATTATAATCTCACATTAATTAGTAACATCGATGACGTCATAGGTTGGCATATTAATATTTTATTCCGTATTAATTAAATATTATATTAATATATTCATCTATCATATTTATATTCAATAAAGAGGTCACTTAGTTTCATTTTTTATCTATTTAAAAACATTGATTTTTGAATCGAAATTAACCATAAACTATAAGTTATAATCAATTAGTATTTAAAATATCATTACGAAGTTAGACATAAAAATATAATATAACTACTAAATAATATATCGACTTTAATATCATCATTAAATAAGTAATTATGTTCTAACATATATGTAAATTAAATATTAGGCAGAGGTGCATCTCGCTCACTGAGCGCCGACTCACCAAATGCATTATTTATAACGATAGTTCGATCAGTTTAAGCAATGTGAATGTAAATATAGAGACGACAGTCAGCACACAATGAGTGATCACAATCGTAGCAACTTGTTAACATCTGTTAACAATCATGTTTCACGTATGTTCTCTTATCAACGTCATATGCAATCGATATAACAAAGACATGTGAAGTAGCTCCTATGCCTTTCTTACATTGTTTTTATCAGAAGGATTTAAATCCGAACATCCATTAATGTTATTGTTAATTAAGAATTTCAACTAATTCTATTCCTCTACTTGTAATGCTCTTATGTTCTATAGTAGATAGGATTACCTCGTAGGAAGTTATTCGTTGTAAACGAATGAAATCTCTTTTGTTTAAATAGTAACTCTTAAATATTATCCATACACAAAGATACCTCATTTAAACATTTAATTAACATTTCATGTACAGCAACTTGGAGTATTATTTTTAACTTTGGTCACAAACTACAAAACAAGGGATTAAATAAGAAAATTAAAAACAGATACATTCATGTATAAAATAGAATGTCAAATATTGTCAAATGTTCGCTAACCGTTGATTAATCCTGGATAAATATATCATTGTCTTTGTTTATTCTTAAGAGAAAAAGAAGGATAGCAAAGTCTTTTTGTATAATTTTGTCGACATTGTAAACAAGTGAGCATCATGTGTTGATGTTATGCTTTTATTGTTTTATAAAGTTTATGCGACGTATATTCTTTATCTAATAGTTTTAAGGTTAACAATATTAAGTAAATAGTATCTCTTAGAGTAACGTTTATCACTTGTAAGGTAATTTAAGTAAATTTCGCAGTAGACGTGTGTGAGTTCAAAGTTCAGCTTTTGGACGTCAGTAGTCGCTTGCAGATGTATCTGTTTCAGACATAACTTGTATAATAAACCTATTATGTATATTATAAGGTTTTAATTCACAAAACCTTTGCTATTAAAATCCTATAATATTTTCAAGAGTCACGATTATATCAATAGTGATCAATATGCATTAATATGCATCGATATGCATTAATATGCATTAAGAGCAAGTATCAAAATATTCTCTAAGATTATGGATTATATTCTAGGATATTTCTAGTTAGTACAGCGTTGTATTTATCTCTTAAAATTGTGAATTAAGACAATTGTTGTATTTAAAGGGAATGCAATAATTATCTTAGTTCGTTTCAATAGTATTTTAATCGCAAATGTAGTAACATTAGTGTTAGCTGAGTTAACATTGTAATCGAATATATTCTATGTAGTGATGTCACGTGGTCAGAACATATCCAGTGGTCGAATAAACTTGTTACAACCAAACTGCTGCAGTTTCAATACGCCTCCAACTGCTTGATCGATATATTGTCACTACTATTGTACTACTTCATTGATATTGTCTTTGAATCTTTGCACAACGACATAGCTAATTCACCATTCATTTATGTACACAAACTATTTTAACACTTTTTACGCCGACACTGGGCAGACTTTTTACGCCGCGGTAAAATTCAAGGTCAGCAGATTTTGTACGCCCACGCGATAGGTGTTCGTACGAGCGTAAAAAAATCCTTTTTGAATCGTATCTCGTGTCAGTAGGACGTGAAAATGGTTTCTGTTAAATTACGAGCCTGAGCAATTCTATTTTGACACATTTTTACCGCCTAGCGTTTTTACGCCCGGGCGAACCCTCGCTTAGCATGCGGGAATACTGCGCACCGAATTACATGTGTAGCTGATGTTCAGTAAGTCGCGGGGAAATTTGCTTTTCTAGAAATATCGCAGTGAATCCAAAACTACTATATTGTTTACCACGAATGTTCTAAATACATATTATTACGTGAGCCGCGCTCCGGCGACGTACTGCCAATACGTAAAGATACGTTCCCCGCATCACAAGTGTTATAGAAAGTTATACTTTGCCATATTTTATAATTTGAAACGTTTTCTATGTTTAATTTTTGATATAAAAGAGAACGTTATTATTACTTGAGCCGTGTTTACCTTTAATAAACAGCGGAGTTTCGGTCTAACATATAACGTGCAAGTTATATTTATGCTTAAACACATGAGTTAAAGTTCAAATTGAATTACGGAGCGCGCAGGGGTCGCTTCCCACCTGAAGGGTCGCAGGCAAAGGGGGGTTGCCGGTGGCAATTAGTCAAATTAGCGAGGGCTGCGTGTTTGGGCAGCCTCGGCCGCGGGAGGCTCGCATCGCGCCGGGGTTCATTGAGATTTTCTATTTAAACACTAGATGGAGCGTTCGTATTTCCTCGTGTATAAGAAAGGAATACCTTTGATAAAAACTTATCTTCTTGTGACTTTGTCCTAAAAGCATTACTATAAGATCGGGTCATAATTGCAAGACAAATCTAAAATGCGAACAGCCAGTACAAATATACTTAAGCTACTGTTGATAAGTGTCAATCAATAGTGAACCCATTGACCTAAGAAAACAATCAAAATCAATGTAAGACTCACGGTATGGGGGCACGCGCGGGCGCACTGGGGTCACGAGGGCCCTCACGTGTAGTGGTCGGAAGCAGCGGGTACTGGTCTTAACCACTTCACAGTCTATTCTCTATTAAGTGGCGGAAAAGACAATGGATTTGTGTTGCCGTTATTAAATTTGCTTTAATTCTTGTCATGTCGTCATATTTGTTGCTGTTGTGCCAACAACAGTGTGAGCATGCCAATGTTCACTATAAAGTTTAAGTATTTATCACTTTGCAACACAAACGAGATTGCCGCGCTATCCGCGCTAGCCGCGCTAATCGCGCTATCCGCGCTAGCCGCGCTAGCCGCGCTAGCCGCGCTATCCGCGCTACGAGCAATACGCAGTGATATTATTCCTGATAATGAGGCAATCGATGAGAAGAGAAACAAAGATAAACGTTTTCTTAAAATCAAACCCTAATCTTCACAGTACAAGACGATCGCTCAGCCGCTGTACTATAGCTGCTCGCAGGTATTAGAAAAAAAACGTTTTTCCATCCATCGCACCCTTTCAATTTGGGGAGGGCGGCTCGGACGAGCACAAAGCGTGCACGTGGAGTAACAAGGTGCGGAGGGGCGAGGTCGGGGGGCCGTGAGAATTTAACAAGCCGCGCCGCCGCCGAGAGCCGTCAGCCGTGAGACGTGCGCCGTGAATCGGCTCACTTGAGCCGCTAACGATACGGTAGGGAAAGGAACTAAGGATTTGCCAAAGTCTCCTTCCTCGCACGATCAATATACATAATAAAAATGTACTTAAACCTTAAATTTAAAGACGTAGTTATATCAAAAAGTTCAAATTAATTTAAATTCATAAATGACAAATACATATACAACAAAAAATAAAACTTGACGCTTTAGTACTCGTGTGTTACTTATTTTGACTTAATGTACTGATGTGATGGAAACTCAGCTGAGTTTTAGTGGAGGTGTGAGTGTTTGCTAAGGCGCGTCGTCTTGGCAACGAATGACCTTCAGCATCGCACCTTACGCCTTAGCAGTGATCGATAGAGGACTAATCCATCAATCTATCCTACTTTTTATTTCTTCGCTAACTATTAATCAATATTTTATTAGAGATCTTTTCAGATTTTTGGAATAAAGAAATCAATACTTGTTTAACCTGAATACACGGAATTAGAACATTTTTAGTAGTTTAATAGTATTGCATAAAACATAATTATCAACTCTCAACCACCTTGTACTAGCATTGGTGCTACGAATCGAACTAACAAAGGGAAACGTCGTAGGTGAGTTACACAGGTTCGTAGCACGCCTACGACTGTGGTAGTAAATTTGTCGCGTTGTTTCGAGATCGATAGTTCACGTCGAGTGATGTTGGAACTCAAATGTTTTACTGAATACTCAACTAGAAGGCAAATAAATTGCCTTTTTACGCAACTCTCAGGACAATCGTACCACGATGAAGCACCAACAGGCTAATGGTTTACATTAGCTTTATATCGTTAAATATTGTCCTGAAGTTCACTTATTTATTGAGAAAAGTCCCATAGTAATGGCTAATTATTTAATTCCATGTGTTATAACCAGAAATAATTACGCCCCCTGGCGTCCCACCCCGCTCCCCGCGCCCCCCGCCCCGCTCCCGCACTCGCAGCACCACTCCACATCTCGTATTTAACTTCAAAGGAACATTTGCAATTAGCTCAGAAAATTTATACTTTAATAATTTTACCAGTATTCTATTATAAGATTCTCTAAGAATTTTTAATCAAATAACTTACAGTTATCAGAGAACTTCGAACTGAGATTTTTTTCGCTAGATATTATTATTAATTTAATAACTATATTAACAATAGAAATACTAAAATGATCAGTCTCCTTCGAGCTAGGGGAACGTGGCGGCCATTTTGTACAATAGTATCAAAGTGTTACCCCTTTATTTTAAATCATTAATTGCAACGACGTTAATTTAACTTTGTAAATATGTGTGGATATATCAATTGTGTTGAGTCTAACATACTTTCGTAATATAAGTAATGCATTAGTATTTCTGATATAATATAGCTTTTTAGTAACGCTCCTCCTAAAGCATGAAAGTAAACTTGCCAAACTCCGACAACTGTTTGATGCATAAACTACTTTTAACATGGTAACGTGTTTGCGAGCGTTAGGGGAGGTAATCCGGCCTGTGGTGGCTGCGAGCTCGTTACAGCGCCGCGGGGATACCACAAGTTACAAAGTTTGCCTCTCTTTGATGGAGTAAAACTTTGTATAAAGTGTCGGAGAAATACCGTATTTGTTTTGTCATAACGAGAATCAAAATACTTATAAATGAGCAGTAAGTGTGCAAGAAGCAGTATTTATTCTTATCTATAGTTACTTATTCTTTGTAAAACGCTTTCTTCTATTTTTAATCCGAGAAAAACTAACACGTAGGAGTTAAAGATTACATCTCAAAAGTTAGATAATATGAGCATGACGGAGAAAAAAGTATTAGCCATCAAAATCCATCTGTATTGACTTGGCCTACACTCGACTGACATGAAATTAATGTATAGGATGATAATGTGACATGTGTATGTGTGCGTGATGTGTAGCGAGAGCGGCGCACCTGGCGCGGTCGATAGTGCGCACCTGCGCCGCACGCCCGCCCCCGCGCCCTCGCTTGCTTTTCCAAGAACCACAATCAAGCCATTTCTTCCAAAGATAATTGAAAAACCTCGACTTGCCATTTGTGTCACCACATTTCTCGTTCTTCCTCATCTACGAGATACCTGGACTTAAAGCAAGAGAACAACAAAGATACAAATCAAGTTATAGCCCCCTGTGTAACACACGCGTGTGCCGGACGGACGGACGGACTGTAATTAGATTAGCAAGCCGCGCCGCGGGCCGTGACTATGTTATTTCTATCCACGCGGAGCTTATTTTCGGAAGCTTGTAGAGGTATGGAGGTGTTTTAATATTTTAAAATTTTCCTGTGGTCTTGATTAAAAAAGGTTTTTAATTGAAGAATCTGGGTGGAAACAAATGTTTCACATCTTCAGAAACTTCATTAATGTTATTTTTCTGTATAGATGTTAGATATATTCGATGTACTAGGTCGCAGTGCAGGTACAGAGGTTTATGTCGTGAGATGTATCATGCACGCTCCTGTTGCCCATTTGCAAACGCCGCGCCGCCGCCATGTCTAGTGCTGCGTCCCGGGGAGCCCGCCGTCGCCCGGCACACCTGCGTGCTTACATACAAGATTAAATTAAAATGTTTTACTCAACAATAAAATAAACAATTTTATTGTAAATGCAAATACACCTTTGAAGTTATCGGCTTCACTTTCCAGGTTTAGTTAATTATAAATTTCTCTTTGGATGTTCTATTCTAAAATATCAAATGTTTGTTTAACCGTGATTTCTGGATGTCATTGATGATCTGACATATATTAATCTCAAGGTTAACTCATCGTCTGCAGTTAACTCAACAACTTATTGGTGTGCCTTTAGTGTACATTTTGTTTCCATGCGAATGTATCTCACTGCGCAGCAGTGTAGTACATATGAAGGAGATTTATTCCAGCATGGGGCGAGTCGCTGCTGTCGCTGCCGAGGCGCTGGCTGGCTGCTGGCGCGCGGCTGGACGGCGACGACGGCGCCGACCACGAAGATTTTCAGGTGGGTGTCGCATCCGCCGCCGCCCGAGCCCCCACCTCTATCTCACCGCGAGCTTCTCCCCTCAGAACTTGCAGCTGCCGAAGCTGCCGGTGCCGGATCTGGAGGCGACTATGACCTCGTACTTGGAGTACGCGGCGGTGCTCGTGCCCCCGTCGCAGCTGGCGCAGACGCGCGCGTTCGTGCACGACTTCCTGGCGGACCAGGGCGCCAGGTTGCAGCAGGCTCTGCTGGAGCGGCACAAGGAAATGGATAACTGGGTCAGTGTGAACACATTGTGTAGAAATATTGATACATCAAATATTAAGTATTATGTAATGTACATTCGTTTCGTTCGTATCCTCTACAAAAAGCTAGCAGATATGAACATTTTCATTCAATTTCAGAAACTCGATAATTTATTGAAAAGACATAAGTTAATATTTCCTTTCGCCAAATTAACATTTATATTTAATTCTATTGATGTCGATTCAACAATAAAATGTATATTTTGAAACATTAAGTGCAAGGCCTTACTTGCTCTCCGATATATTCGCCTAGGTAACTGATTGGTGTAGCGTTGCTTATCGCCGCTAAGCAAACATCTCCTATTGTACAAGTCCACAAACAATAACATTTCGCGGCGCGTTGTTTGCTCCGGGCAATCGCGTGCTGCGGAAGCCAAAAGTCAACATGCTGCCGCGGAAAATAAAAAATTTCTTGCTCAATAATGAGCTTCAAAATTAAAGCGTTGCTTTCGCTTGTGGTGATATGTTGTGGAGGAGTGCGCAATGAGGTGGGCGCAGGCGTCGGCGCCGACGACGCGGCCGCCGAGGACAGTGCGCTGCTCACACATTTCCTGAAAACGATCGACGCGGCGACCGACAAGGAAGTTTTAATAAACGTCACTTCGACTATTCTAAACAACTTGTGTGTCTGTATACATGACTCTCTGAACTCGAAGCAACTAAATGTTGTAAATGAAAATGTTCTTATACCCGTGGCCGAAGCGCCCGTTGAGGTGAACCTCGATGAATACAAGAGCATATACGATACGTATACGAGAAGCTGCCACGACCTGCCGCCACAACTGTTGGACGTTGCTTTGCCACGCCGCAGTGATGTGGCAAAATGTTCTCGTTTCGATTTTGTGCGAAAGTATGAAGAATCTTTTATAGACAATCAGTTAAAAACTAAGTTTAAAAAGATAATGTATGACATATTGATAAAAACTAAAGATCTTCATAAATATGAAATTAAAAAGTATAATTTATATGAGAAGCCGCAGAAGTTTGAGAAGAACGCCATGAGGTCTGTCATCATTATTATTACTCTGAATTTATCTAAATCCTTTAAAACAAAAATGGAATCGAGTGCCGTGACGCTGAGCGAGGTCGACGCGGCGCTGGAGGACAAGGGCGCCATCTATGTGGACTTCATCGACCCCGCCTACGACCCCAAGCACACCAAGATATCGAGCGCGACAAATGTTTCTTACTGTAATTTGAAATCGGTGCTCACTGTGTTATTGGAGAGCGAAAAAAATAATCTAACGAAAACATTTAAACTGATAAGAAAAGGTGGAACTATAAAAGTGTACACGAGTCTATCAACAAATTACGCCTACGAGCGGTACAGCGACATCTGTTGTTATAAAAATAATACCAATAGCTTTTGCACAACTACAAAGAAAGATGTTGATCCTGAAGTAAGTCAATTATATAAAAGCGAGCAGACAGAGCAGGTAAATTTATATAAAGAAACGGTTTCAAAAATTAAAACCTTGATTGAAATATATAACAAAAGGTTAATCCGCAGACAAGGGAAGACTGAGAAAGTTCAAATTACCAATAATAAGAGTCGTTATTACTCTAATCTCGTGGTCGACCACAAAAACCGGTCTACTAACTTTTCGGACCAACATTTTACATATCATTACAAAAAGTTTGTGAGTTCTAAACTTAACAATATACCTAATAATGAAAAGGAAATGGCAAGAAATAACAGCTTCCTTGCGACAAACCATACGTCAATTGATTCAATTGATTCCCAATTAAATAGTCAGAGAACCACAGACGTCACGGATGATACAAATAATGAAGTGACAAATACAGTAGAAGCAGAAAAAATATATTTGAAAGTCTGTAATTATGACGTATGGTCTAACACTACCATGAAAGATTTCTCACCATACAAGTATATAATATCAAACAATACTGCAATACCAAACAATATTACACTTACTCCGGCTCCTCTACAAGCCCCGGCTGAACCGAAAGTGAGTGACAATTCTTGGACAGATATCCCTACAGAACCGTACACTTCAAATAAAGTAGGAACGACGCCACAAAACACAAAGAACATAGTCAATTTTCAACCAAATGAAACCGACTTAAAAGATCCTCTTGCTTACAACAAAAATAACAATGGAACGACAGATATAATAATAAATAATCTTATCACAAATACTCCAAGAAGTGAAATACTAAAAACTACGAGAAAGTCTAGTAACATGTTCACAAAATCATACTCTATAGGAGGAACAAAGCAATCATTTTTAAAATCAATTCAACGCACATCACCAATAAATGTTCTAAATGAAGTTAATTACGTATCTCTTATGATGAATTCTCTGACTCCGAGCAATATGAACATAAATAAAATAACCAAACGATGGGCTGCACCAAATGTAACACGTATCACGTTGCAAAAAACAAATGGATTCGATTTGTTAGAAAACAATAGCTTCACTACGTTGTATCCCTCTTCTTTATCGACAATAAATCAAAGTAAGCTAATTCAAAGCTTGAAAATTAATTTAACAAAATCTCGGGAAATTTATTCTACTCCAAATAATAACGTTACTAAAACTGAATGGATTAAGAGTTCCATCGAACCGACAACTTTTGCTAAGAATGGCCTGCGAAACAGAACCATTACATTAAATAAAAAATCACCGAAACGCTTCATTGACGGAAATCAAAAGAAGTTACAAGGAAAGAAAGCATCCCAAAATAAAGTGATTCAATCTCTAGAAAGTAAAGCAACAACGTTGAATGTTTCTTCAATGACAGTGACCTCAATGCAAACTACGAACAAAAGGAACACCGGGTATAGTGAAGGTTCTACGACATTCCCTGCCACCAAAGGAAAAACTGACAATGTCTTTGATTTACAAACGAATGCCGAAATACCGACCAGCTCTATTTCTTCCCTAAAAGCAAATCAACAATCACATCCGGTGACAGAATATTCGCCTTTCACTTCAAATCCTACAATTCAAAAAGATACAACTTCTACGTTACAAGGTGTCCACAATTACGTAGACACGAGTATCTTCCCACAAGTACCAACAATTTTGTATTCAGAAACCATTTCATCGACGTCAAGCTTCATTAAAAGCTACTCTAAAAGTGAAACAAACACGCAAGGCAAACACATAAATCATATTTTAAATTCACATACCAATCAAACAAAAATATTGACTAACAGCAACAGAGAAATACATCCCAATTCTGTTCTTCCAGTTTTAAAAGACGGAATAATTGCATCGCATAGCGTTCACAATGTTACAGAAACAGCCTCTCCACAAATACCGACGATGTTGCGCTCGGAGCCCGTTGCTTCGACCTCTACCTACTTTAAACAGTATAAGAAAAGTTACACCAAACCCATATCTCAACAACTTGCTAGAGGCGGTAAATCCCGTAAGAATCAAACCAAATCATTGACATTCAAAAACAGTGACAAACATCAAAATTCCACAACAGTGGAACAAACAAAAACCACAACTGTATATAACCTTCGAACTAACAATGAATCTCTTCGGACTCACAACGAGCCTTCAAATTTAAAGATACAAAAAGAGAAAGTGACAAGGCACAGTGTTGAAAATTTTACGGAAACAGCTGTCTCCCCACAAATACCAAAGTTTTTGTATTCGGTGCCTGTTACTTCTACATCTAGCTCCTCCAAGAACACCGTAACAAGTGACAGCAAACCTTCATACAAAGATAATGATATCAACACTCATAACAATCATGCAAAGTCACTAAGGAGTGCAAAATATTCTCAAATCCAAATAACTACAGAGAAAACAAAAACAAAATTACTGAAGTATTCGCCAACACCGAAATCAACAGACATGAAAAAACAGATCTACAGCAACCTCCCTAACACAACACAAAAGCGCAAGTCAGATGCGAAATACAAGAAAAACAATTTTGCGAAGACAACTCATCAACAAAATATTACATCAGGAAACACTCAAGTTGATTATCAAAACAACTTTAAAAAGTTGTCAAATAAAACATCCACTAAAGACAGTTTTTATGAATACACGCCATTTAGTGTGGGTGAAGAAAATGCAAATTTAAGTTATGTTTCTCAACTTACAACATCAACTGATTCCTCAAATATTAAGGAAAGATATTTCGCCGTAAATAATAACAAAGACCACCATACTGGCTTTTTTAATAGCGAAAGAGAATCTAATTCGTTATTGTTTGAGCATCAAATGAACACCGCACCTTTACACAAAGGTAATCAAATAAGTAACAAGTTTGCAACAGAGGCAACAGTGAAGAAAACAGAACATGTAAACACCAAAACGTCTACTAAAAATTACAACGAAACAAAACAAATGAATACAAAAAAAACATTCACTGTTTCGGATAACACCACTGTTTCATATAATTTAATAAATGTGCCATCCACTCCTCAACTGCTGTTAAAATCAAAGGAAACGTCAATCCCAATTACCTCACCCAAAGGACAATCGGACGAATTTGATGTCGGTGCTGATTCAACATTTTTAACATCGACGAAAAAAATGAAATTAAATAAAAAAAATACTTCCTCAAAGTTACGAAGCAGAAATACAATTGATGTATCTGCTTTAGTACAGACACCGACTGTTTCGAAATTGAAATTAGCTCGAGTTATTAATGTAGTAGACCACACCCGAGGTCACATCGACCTTAGTTCACCACAAGGAGTGGGGCAAGGAGAAACATTTGCAGCGACCAAAGCGAGAAATATCCTAGAATATGGAGAGAATGAAATCCGTAATTATAAAAACAAAGCTAGGAATGGTTCATTTATAAATTTTCCGACATATTTCAAAGCCACTAAACGTGCAAATCGTATTTACGATAACTTTTTCAAAATAACTCAATCAGCTAATTCTATTGCAGAAGTAAGGGCGGCATTTCCAAATGAGAATTATGACAAAAAAGGTATTGAAAGAAGAACTTCACATAAAGTAAATACTGTAAAAATATCCAAAGACTTATTTGCTAACAAAATCGCTAAAAGTACATTGTCACTTCCAAACAAATATATAAAAGATGCAAATTATAAGAAAAATGCCTTTTATCGCTCTTCCAAAACAAATGTGAGTCTCAGTAAATTTCAGGAAGTCGCTACAAAGGATGGGAATAAAAACGAAATTACAAACATAAATCCAATTGGATCTAAAACAAAAACAAAATTATACAGAGAAGAAAATAATTTAAGCGGAGCTTTTAACAATTCAACATACACATATCCGATGTTACAAACATCAAAGGATTCACGTTTGTCGGAATTTAATGACATTGTTATAACAACTCAGCCAATTCAAAATAATATAACGATAAGTCTGGAACCCCATCGAACCGGCGACAGAGTTTTAGATCCAACATTCAACACGAGTCCCCAAGGTCGAGTTCCGGTCACGTTTATCCCGAAGAGTTCAAATAAAGCGCTTTCATCGCAAAATACGAGTATGCTTGAAGCTACGACAAAACGTACACCAATTACAAGCTCAAATAATTTGAGAAATCACCAGGAAAAAATAAATAAATCAGACATAGCGACAACGAGTACGGTTTCAAATTACATGCAAACTGTTGATACGAGATATCAGAAAAGTGGAAAACCAGTGACTTCGAAGAAATTCTCTGGAGCACTTTCTACGCTAACAAAAACAATCAACTCACTTCGTATAAAAACCTTTAACATCAGCGTGCCTACTGAACTAAACAGCTTCAATCAGCGAGATCAAGATGACAATATGAGATCTACTGAAATAAATACTTTATCCACCATTGATCATCTCGATATTAAACAATCAAAGGAAAAAAATATGAGCACAACAAAATATTCGTCAAATTTTAAAGATATAGCCAAGACAGTTAAATGGTTCTTACAAAACGCAACTGCATCTGAACAAATGTTAGCAATTAATACATACAAACATTCACAATACTCTAATGAGTCATTGGATTTAAGTCAATTGAAAATAACGAATAATTCCGAAATTAAAACCTTTTCATATTCGGTAAATGAACTAAAGTCAACAAAGATTTCAGTACCGTTTATTCAGCAGAACTCGATTAGACTTGCTTCTTCACACTCTTCACAGACAAATATAACAAACGAATTTATAAGTAAGGCTAATGAGATAACTGACAATATAAATGTATTAGAAGCATCAATATTTAACGACCAGAACGAAGATCATAATATGGAAAAGGAATTCGTGTCAACAACTGCAGACCATTCGGAAAAGGTTTTGTCAGATGGCTTATCGTCGCATGGTAAACAGAATAAAAGTGTTGATACTCGCGGTACCAAAGTCTCGTTATCAAATACATCACTTTTAATTGAAAGCGCATCTTCGAGTCCAGATTTAACAAAAACCAAAGTGACTAACGACAGCAACATGCAATTGTCGGATTCCTTGCTTGAAGCCACCAGCTCTCTTATACATTTAACATCAAAACCAGTCCACTTTGAAGAACTCGAAGGAACTTCAAACGAAACAAATTTTACAAACCACAGCTATACAAACTTGAGCTTGTATACAAACACTCCATCGACGTATTTTAATGACAATAAAAAAGAAAACTTAAACTCAACTGATCTCGTAAAAGCTAATACGACAACTTCTGAAGAATATAAAGAATTCCAGCATTTGGAAACGAATTACACGCAATTTTCAGGCATCAACATCACAGAAGGCGAAATAGCCTCGTGGACGGACAACATTTTAAGTACTGATCCAATTAAAAAGATATATGAAACTCGCAGTGAACAGTTTGAAACGTTGGTTTACTTTAAATCACTGGTCAATAGTACAACAGCTGTACTAAGTCATTCCTCGAATGACAATCAGCAGAAAGCTGTGCACGAGAGCTATGGTAGCACTTTGAAAGATTATACCACAAGCCACCCATCTAATGTGAGTGTTAAGCAAATTAATAAATCTATAGAAATAAAAACCGATATAATTGCAACGAAAAGCACTGAAAACATAAATTACACTTTAATAACAAAAAATAATCTCTCTAACACGGAACACCCTCCATTTTCAAAAATTACACAATATCTTCCAGAGCCACTCAAAACATTAAGAATGAATAACATAACTCTAAAATTTCTACCTGACACAACATTGAATGAAAGTGCAGAGTTCGCAAAGAGTGCAGTGAGGAACGACGACTTAAATAAAATCGAGGAAACTACAGCTGAACGTGACAGATTAAAACAATCTGCCTATAGAACAACTCCTCTTACTAACATCAAACTTTCCACAGACAAAGTTAAATCAAATGAATTTAGCACTACACCAACTATGACAATGCAAGCCGACAACATAAATAACTATAATGACATTGCACAAAATGTTGCGAATACTGATTTCGTCTCTCGTATGAGCTCGCCTTTGTTACAAAATGCACAATCTTTAAATTCGTATGATAACAATACCTACGCACAATACATACACACAGAGAGCATCAGTTTAACATTCAGCTCGGAAGCTCCACCTCAAGTATCTCCTGATGAGATAGGCAGCGAAACTACCGCTACCGAGAGTTACAATGAATCTCTACAAAACATAGCACAAACATTATCAGATTTCTTTATTAATACTAAAAACAATAATTCAATAGAAGACACAATCATGTTCACAAACGACAGTAAAAATGATCTAAACAAAACGTACACTATATGTAATGGCCCCCTGATAATTGCTAGCAATGTCATACTTTTAACAAATCCTGAGAGATGTGGCAATCAAAGTAAAATAAAAAGTGCAATAAATATGCGCTTCCCCTTGATAATTGTAACAAATACATCCAACCCTTCCATGAACATGAGTCCTGATATAAATACAACAAATAAATCAATAATAAAAATGGATCCTATGACAGTGTATAACATATTGTTGGAAAATGCCGCTAAAATTGCTAAACAACCAAATCAGTATTTGCGCGTAAGTGATTTAAGTGAAACACCTTGGGATGCGATAAACATTGAACTCGGTTATGATACGATTGCTTCGAATCCTAATGAGACGCGCTACGATAGGGAGGATGAACTGCTCAATGAAACAATGCAGGCCATTGCTCAATCTGCTCACGAAACAAAGAAAGGTAATAGTAGCAAAATGCGGCAGAGCGCAGGCAACATGGCCGCCGCCGCGCCATACTCGCACGATGCTGACTCAAACAGAACTCGAACAAACGAGGAAAGAAGTACAGGCAATGAACTATCCATACTTCCGGACACTAATAATTCAACAATTTTCTTTTCAAATCCAATTACGGAAAATAACTATTTAGATTTTACTCGCCAATATGAAGTTTTGAATAATTTGAAAACACCTACATTTGAGAAGACGCATGGAACAATTCCTTATAATGCATATGATACTGACAAGGGAAAACACAAACAAAACGAAAATAAAATTAAAGATGATCTGATGAAACGTAACGAAGTTTCTCAAACAACAAAACGAAATAAAACAATGACGATGCCCGGTGAGGTGCAGTTTAACTCTCACGTTGACTTATCAAAAAGTAATGACCCGTACACAGTAAGCAAGTTATCAAACCACAAAAATAATTTTGCACAGCCCTCGAATCCACTTAAAATGTTTGAAAAAAAAAATGAAGCAAGTCCTTATTTGTCCGCTGCGGTGAACGGTCACCCGAACATGTTTTATCGATCCAATAAAAAACCGATTCAAGTTAAGAAAACAAAACAAAAAGCTAACGTGAACTCAAACAACAATCGCAGAGTAACAACGAGAACAATAATGAAACACGTGACCGATACGACCAAAGAGAACAAAACCATAAAGTACAACTCGTACCAGCCGGCGTCGCACATCTCCGACGTCTCCCTCGACTCCAACATGCAGTTCCTTCTCAGCCTAAATGATAACAATAGAAAAGCTTTATCTAACGCAGAGATAACTTTGTTTAAAAAGTTCAACCACAAAACCACGGATTACAAAAACATTTTTAAGCTCGGAAGAAAAGACGAAAACGACGATCAGTATCTTCTAAAGTATAACCGGAGATACAAAACGATCACAGAAAAACTAAAAACATCATCGACTGCGGCCGGCGACAGATACAAGGAGGCGGGGACATCCGCGCAGCAGGCAGCAAAAGATTTAATAAACTTTACACGGAAGCAAAGAACCTTCTTCACTATAAATACAAAAGATTTCTTTTCGCAAAGACGGTTTTATTCGAAGGATATTTTCAAAGATTTAACAAAAGCCCGTCGTGTCCCTTTCGTGCTGCAGTACCCGGCGACGCCGCGCTCAGCGCACGTCGTGCTCAGGCCCGTGTTCAGGAACTACGGCGTCGTTAACGTGCGGCAGGAGCAAAACGTCGCCGTGCCGCCCAATGCCAGAAAAGATAACAGACAATACGAGAATCTTTTGAAAGATGAAGAAAAGTCAAAGTTATCTCTGTGGCAAGACAAAATTGTTTCTTTTCAAAATTTACTGCTGGATGAGTTAAAGTCGAATGTGCTGGAAAAGCCCGCGCCTGCGGCCGCGGCGCCGCCCACCGAGCGCAGCGTACTAACTCAACTTTACAACTACAACGATCTGCAAGGTCCGGCTAAAATAAAAAAATACTATTTAAAATATCTCACCGGTGCTAATAACAACAAGATTGCCAAGAATCGGGAGGTTTATCGGAAAAAGCTTGAACAGAATAACTTCAATAACGTATCGACGACAACAGAGAGTTCGAGCAAAAGATCGAGGAGGACTATTTTCTTTCTCAGTCCGACTGTGCCTTACAACAGATACTTTTAATATATTGTTTCTTTCAAATATGTTTTTAATACATTTTCAAATTAAAATCTTGTTCTTATTTCTGACGTCACCCACACACAGCTGGGAACATTCAGCCAAATCCTTAACTTCATGTATTGATCGCATATGTAATATTTAAGTAATTTTACAAGTAAATATATGCAAAAAATCCAATTGGATTGTGTATTGAATGTGTATGTTCGAGTTAGCTTGTGTACCATATCTACTGTACATTTGGTATCAACCCCAGGTGAGATTTAACCCGAACATACAGCACTTAAGGCATGGGTGTGCACCGGCAATAATCCACGGTACACCCAAAGGGGACATAGGGAAATAAGACCACTGCTGGTTTAAGAAAGAGTCGTTTATTGGTGGATATGAATCACTTAATATTTCGTCATAACTGCTGACCAAACATGATCCTCTACACGGAGTACATTTGAGTGCGTGACATGCAAGCGCGGCATCACGTGCGGCCCCAATCTCACTGGCTTCCTGCGAACATTGCTAGGCAACAATTCTATAGATTCTTGCCTTTTTTCCACTGGTCACGTCTTCTATGAACACCAGCTCCAACTACATTAATAGAAATAATTTTATCGATTACCGCCTACAGAACGCATCCAGAAGTCACGAGAACTATAGGTCGTCAGCATTGTAAACAAAGGAGCTAATAGTAGTAACAAATCCTAGTTGTTATATTTGATACAATTGGCAAAAATATCAATCGAAATGGTGCGAGCAGGTGACAGATTGGTGGCTGGACGACATGTACCTGAAAGTGCGGCTGCCGCTGCCCATCAACTCCAACCCAGGCATGATCTTCCCGAGACGGCGCTTCGCCAAGCTGGAAGAGGTAGCCGACCTGGGCGCGCTGCTCGTCGATGACCTGCTCGACTACAAGGAGATGCTTGACAGGTGCCCTCTATACTCGCTGGTTTCTAGCTTTTAGCTCCACAACTAAGGCCTAATGACCAATGTTGGCGTCGTACAACTTATCGTTCGATACATTCGTGTTCGAAATGACCATTAGAAGTGTATGTGTATGGGTGTGCAGGGGCGAACTGCCGCTGGAGCGCGCCACGAGCCGCGAGAAGGGCCAGCCGCTGTGCATGCAGCAGTTCTACCGGCTGCTGGGCGTGTGCCGGCTGCCCGCGGCGGGTCGCGACCGCCTGCACCTGCCGCCGCCACACGCCGACGACCAGGAGGAACTAGTCATCGTCGCTTGTAGAAATTATGTAAGCTTATTCAGAATTCATTGATGAGTACAAATTGTATTTTTTTAATAGATTTTTTTTTATAGAAACAAAATGGGGGAGATATAATATTAATCATACATTAGTTCTACCCGGTGCGAGTGCGGTGCGGCGTGCGAGGCCGGCGGACGCCGGGCGAACTGCGAGGGCAGCTGCTGCACGCCATGGTGGAGGCGGGCGGAGCACCGGCAGCGCCGCGCCTCGGCCTGCTCACCGCGCTGCCCCGCGATCTTTGGGCGGCGGCTCGTCTGCAGCTTGACAAAGGTGATTATCACGCTCTAAATTTTTCGCATGAATTGGCATGAATGTTTAGAATGAAAAGAGCATGTACTAAAGTGGTGTGTCTCGCCGCAGAGCCACAGAACCGAGCGAACATGGAGCAGATATCGCGCGCGCTGTGCGTGCTGTGCGTCGACGAGGCGGGCGGAGAGCGCGCGGGCGCGGACGCGGACACCGCCGCCATGCTGCGCGCCATGCACGGCGCCGGCTCCCAGCACCACTCTGCCAACCGCTGGTTCGACAAGACCGTGCAGGTGCCGATCGAAATGTTATCCCTATTAAAACTTAATAATTTTGACAACAAAGCACTTCAATAGTGACAAAATTACAACAATGTGCTTATTCGAAATCTTGATAAAAAGTACAATGGCTTCAAATAATGTGATGGGCAGCTGATCATAGCGTCCGACGGTATGGTGGGCATGTGCTACGAGCACAGCGCTGCCGAGGGCGTGGCCGTAGTGCGCCTAGCGGAGCGCGCGCTGGCCCGCGCCGCTGTCGCCCCGCGCCCCGAGCCGCCAGCTGCGCCGCCCGCCGAGCCGCTACCCGCGCCCATGCGCTGGCTGCTCTCGCCCGATCTCTGCCGGCTCATAGACCACGCCGCCGAGGACATCGACAGGTAAGCTGCGCAGCGCACCGCGCACGCGCACTCGCACTGCGCCTATCGACTGTCATCTGTCGCTCGCCGCAATAACGATAAACGATTTCGGCAGGCAAATAGCGGACCTGGACTTCACGGTGTATACGTATGAGGGCTACGGGCGCGAGTTCATGAAGTCCTGCCGCACCAGCCCCGACGTCTACATACAGCTCGCACTCCAGTTCACATACTTCAAGTAATTTTGTTGTTTTTAATATTACCTTAAAAGAAACATTAAATATACATCCTGCCTCCTTTAGAGCACCAATATGAATGCTGCTTTGTAGCTGTGTACTTATAATCCGGCGTGCGATATGTACGCAGGCTGCACGGCCGGTTGGTATCGACGTATGAGTCGGCATCGCTCCGTCGCTTCCGCGGCGGCCGCGTCGACAACATCAGGTCGGCCCACGCAGCCGCGCGCGCCTGGGCCCAGGCCATGTGCCAGCCGCCGCCCCGCGCAGACCCCGCGCCCGACCCTGACCCCGCCCGCAAGGTCTCCTTCGACCTGCCCGGGGTAATCGGCTTCAATTCTCTTCTGTAACTCTCCCCTAATATTACGCGGTTAATTTACAAGAGATAGGCATAGATTTTTTTTAAAGATTATACATACATAAATATAACCCGTCTCCGGTGACAGGAGCAAAGGAAGCTGCAACTGTTCGAGGAGGCGGCGCGAAAGCAGACGTCCGTCATGGAGGACAACATCCTAGGCCGCGGCATCGACAACCACCTGCTCGGGCTTCGCGAGGCAGCGCGCGAGGCCTGCGACGGCGCCCTGCCGCCGCTCTTCACCGACCCCACCTACAAGCAGATGATGGAGTTCAAGCTTAGCACTAGTCAGGTATATCACTCTCTACCCTCTACCTTACCTTATTCTTCTACAGTCCGTCACTTGACGCGTCATCTGCATCACTGGCCGTAATCGTTACAATAAACGCCTGGCAGCACTACAGTGTGTACGTGGGTGTGTGTATGCGACCCGGCTCCACTTGGCCGTGACGTACGTTTTGTGGTACAGGTGGCGACAACGACGGAAGGCACGTGCATGGGGTACGGCGCGGTGGTGCCCGACGGCTACGGCTGCAGCTACAACCCCAAGAAGGACTGCGTCATCTTTTGCATCGCGTCGTTTCACTCGTCGCGCGAGACCAGCACGGCGAGCTTCCGGCGCGCGCTGCAAGAGGCGCTTGACGACATGCGTCGCATGTTCAGTGCCGCGAGTCCCCGCCACTAGGCCACCTTGCCATTTTTCCTACTATCATACACACCGTTCTGGCATTTATATTTAGAAAAAAAACACGAAACGTAAACATATCAACAATCTTAGTAGTTTAAATAGATTCGCTATGATATCTTAGTAGATAAGGGGTGGTTGTCTGGGGGTGCCAGTCTCTTTGTACCAAGGCTTGCACTGTTACTGCATACCGTCTATACACATATCAGTAGAATTAAGCAAATATATTTATTGTTATTATACATATACTTAGCTGTGGAATGTCATTGTTGTTAGTCAATTCTAGATATTGGATTTACACTCCTAGAGTTCATTTTATTGTCAGTATTCACATCCGTGTGCTGCGATCGTATGTTATAGTCTATCAGCAACTAAACTTGTTATCTAATTAAACTTATCTATATTAGATTAGTTAAACTTACCTAAGTACATAAATTACTTCGCCAAATGTTTCAAAAATGCTGCCACAAGGTTTCACTGTAGTCGCAATGTCGTGTCGTCTCGTTTATCCTCAGTGGATGTACATTTATACAATTGTTATAATTATAATGAAATGGAATTATTTATTCAATCTTATATAATAGAATTCTTATAAAAACCTGCGACGCCCTTGCTTTGCACTCGGTATCATTAAAACTGCTAAAACTTAATGAAACTTCTTAGTTTCATTAAGAAACTGTAACCATGGAATGTACCTACTGTACCTAATGTACAATAGTGTAGTATTGTCGCAGTTATCGATACAGATGTTGTTAAACATATCGACATAAAGTGATGCACAATTATCATATAAGTCAATATAATTGTACTTAAAACTATGTATTATATATTAATATTATTATAATTAAGAATATTTTTGCGAAGAGCTTTTATCCGACAGCATTGAGCTTCTTATACATTTGTTGTATAATTTGCGGAATTTAAATGAAGTCACAATATCGCGATTTACAACAGTTAATCTTACTTCTTACTTTACTGTTATATTATAAATGCGATAGTTCAGATGGATACATGGATATTTGTTAGGGTTTGCTGTCTAAACGACCGCACGGATCTCTACGAAACTTGGCATAGATGTAGTGGATACTCTGAAAGAACACACATTACTTGCGAAACAAATATGTATGAATTGTGAAATGATAATTTTTTCCTGTTGAATCTTTTGAGAGTCGTTGGAATTATTAATTGTAGGTATGTAGTAGATAATTATGTATTATAATATTGTTAGGAAATAGTAGGAAACGGAAGGAAAAGTGGGGGGTAGTTTTATATAAAACACTTGCAAGCAGTGGCGCAGCTCATTCTGGCAGTCTGGCAGTCGTCAGTCGTTCTCAGTCGTACTCAGTCGCTAAGGAGCTCAGTCGCTCAGTACATGTCTAGTCGTCACCACGGAACGTTCGGTTTCTTTACATAGCAGCCTTTGTGTTTGTTTTAAAGTAATTTACAAATATTGCTAATATGGCCGACCATAGTAGTAGATGAGACTCGTTAACAATCGACATTTTGATGCAGCGAACATCCGCTGAGACATTTCTTGTTGTAGCTTTATATTTGTAAGATTTGTGTAATTAGATGTAAGGTAACCTATACATATCAAGTGTCCAGGTGTCGTGTGTCACGTGGCCATGGCCAAGAATATCGAACACATATCAAAGTTAGTTAATAAGTTATAAGATAAGTGTTCGTACCTTCCCCTGCTCTACCTAGCACTGGTAAGCCGACTGATACTCCCGTCTCCTGGAGAAAGCTTATCTGTATTATTGCAAACCAATGTATATTAGTGGTAAGATTTATTGTTTACACTGTTCTTGTTAAAAAAAACTTGAATCCTTTAGAGTTATATATTTAAAAATCGAATGTTGATGTTTTATAGTCAATTAATTCAGTAGCCATTGTAATTAATATATTCATGTTATACTGATTTAGTCAATTTATTGCCTTTCAAAGAGCGAAATGTTTAGCAAATATGAATGACAGTTAGGAATTGTTAAGAATGTTTCCTTTGAATATTTTATAAATATACCTAGATTAAATATTTACTTAAACGTATTTAATGATGTAACGCGTGCGTACCCCTGCCGGCCCACACCATGCTGAACATCACATCGAAGTGTTTACACTTTTACATCTAGTCATTGTTTTCATAGCTGTCTATATACATTGCATCGATTGTTTTCAATAATTGTAAGTAACATAGTCTATTGTCAGTAAATAAATGTCAAATGTTATATACTTCGTACTCGTCCTCGCGCTGCACGCGGCCGGCGGCGCTGCTCGTGGTCGCGAGCGCCCCCCGCGCCCGCAGCCGCCTCTACTATACATATCAATTATATCTGTATCGACTCGATGTTAGTCTCAATAAATAACCTAAAAGTGAAACCTGTGTTTCTGTACACTCCGTGTTCGTCACGTTCAGTGCAAGAAGTCTACATGAGACCCGCTTCAAGTATCTACATTATTAATGTGACATTCACTTACGGGAAGAAATATCGGAGGTTCAATCCCTCTTTCTATCTTCTCTATATCTTTCCTCGGCCCCCCTCACTTTTTAATCAAGACTAGGGGACGTATTAAGTGTGTTATAAGAGTAATTCGCCCTTGGTGCCCATTTCTGTAAGGTGCCCTGGGCGGTCGCCCAATCGCGCCCGACCCCAAAGCCAGCAGTAAGGGTTAGTACTATTAAAAAACTACTACGTTATAAATAAAATACATTTATTTTCATTATGATACAATTCAGCTGCGATATTCCTCAACGAATACACGGAGTGGCTGCCAGTAGCTGCCAGCACCTGCCAGCAGCTGCCGGCGCCTTGTTACCCTACAGAACCAACTTCACGAAACAAATTTACTTAATTGACTATAAAAATGGACACAATATTTTCCTTCTAAGACTTCTTTACAAAATTTCACTAACTATAAAACTCCTACTAATGTAGTAATCTAACGGCCGAATACTGAAAAGACATTTAGTACTAGTGTCTTAAACGAATCACTCCATAACCTAAACTCAAATTCTGTAAAAATATTTGACGATTGTATGCTGTGCTTATAAAGCAAAATGTTTGAAATTCGTTTCGGTATGCGGCCGTTACTTCAACATTTTATACTTAAATGCTTGCCAACTGGCCAACTGGCCAACTGGCCAACTGGCCAACTGGCCAGTGAGCTCTGTGTACATACATATAGACCGTCCTCGTGTAGCAACAACGCGGGTTTGTAGTTGTTACACAAGTTATATTACAAATGTTTTACGTTTTCACTTTCACTTTCATATTTTCAACATAGTTATATTCAATGGCACTGCATTACACACCTTTTAGTTATTATTATTATTATTATTTATAAACATGTTACAAAATATCTCGAATTGAATCTTAATAAAAAATTAATAAAAAACATAATTTGTTCGATTTGATGTGTTCAGTTCGTCGCACGTCATCGAATGCCCTCTATACTACAAACTACAGTAATAAACATTCTAAAACCATCATTTCAAGATGAAACAGCGCGATAATTTTGCCATACATATATATCTTATAATACAAAATTTATTTCATTAAAGTTTTATTGTTTAACATGGAATTTATTTCGCACAATTATACGTCATATAAAAGTATGAATGCGTCCAACGCATGCTGCTTTTTGTTGAAAGGTTACATTTTCCACGACAAAGTCACATTTTCGCTTCATGTGTAAACCTCACCTTACCCAAGTTGCACATATGTATATAGACCTGAACCATCGAAAGGCAAATACATTACAAATTATATTTGGACAAACTGTTGACGGAAGTTGTCGGTGTGCGGTGTGCGGTGTGCGGCATGCGGCGTACGGCGTGCGGCGTGCGGCATGCAGCGTGAGGCGCGCGGTGCGGAGTGCGGTCACGCGATGAGGAAGGCGGGCTCGCACTTGCAGTCCTCGTCCGCCTTCACCTGCAAGTCCCAGAGGCGCGTCACGCCCGCACAATGCGCTCTACTCGACCACCGTTACACGAAACATGTCCCCAATTAGGCCACTCGGACACCTCTCACAATCATTGTAACAGTTTAACGCAACAAAATGGCCACAGCTCGGGGTGAGTGAGTGAGTTAGCGAGTGAGTGAGTGTGAGTACGCACCAGCAGGAAATGGTGGCGGGCGAGGTCGGCGGCGCGCGGGCGCAGCTCGGGGTCGTGCGTGAGGCAGCGCGCGCAGAAGTCGCGGCCCTCCGGCGACAGCGCGTGGTCGGGCAGCGCGGGCCGCCCGCCCATCCCCACCACGAACATTATCTGGTAGTTGCTGTCGTACTCCGGGAAGGGACGCTGCGCACGCCATAAACATATTATACAACAAACACATCTAACATATTAAAACTTTCGTGAGACATACTATATAAATTATAATACGGCTAAACTCACGTGGGAACGTTCGGTGTAGGCACCGACAGTTTTGAACCCGTTGGGGGTCCTTCCTCAGGGTGAGTGATTAAAGGGGCATACGCCTATTAAAGGGACGGGGGGCGCTGCGGGTGCGGGGGGTACACTATGCACTATGTGCGTCGGCGAAGACAAACTCGATACTGAAGTGGTGGTGTTATTGTTCACGGGGCACAATACACTGACAATGTCCACTACGCTGTTTTCAACACTGCCAATTTTATTCCGCTTCGCGTTCAGCAGCACGGGTTCCCATGCGGATGGCAGAGCCCACCCCTTGTCCCTATTATAATTAGGCCGACGGCTGATGTCTATTACCTCACGGAGCTTACGGGACACAAATTTTTTCTCGCGGGCTAGCACTTTCACTTTGTCAAACCTAATATAATGTGACATGTCGTAGGCAGGGGCGTGCTCCGCCAGCGCCGAGGCGTTGCTGTCGAGCTTGCGAATACTCCGAATGTGTTCTGAGACTCTGGTCTTAATATTGCGCCACGTTTCTCCGATGTTTTTACCGCAATCGCATGGAATTTCATAGACTCCAGGGCTGTCCAGAGGGTCCCGGTCTTTAGGGGACAGCAAGATTTTCTGTATCTGTGTCAAGGGTCGGAATTTGGTCCTGATCTTCAGTGTAACAGGTGACCAATACGGTCCGTTGTCCCCCGCACGTATGGCAAGTACGCCGGGACATGCTCAACATCCTGTGGACGTGCTTTGCTTGAAGTGTTTGCCGGGCAGTAACTCTGCCGCCAATTATAGCCGTTGCTATCTACCACCTGTCGTACGTGTGACAATTCCGACTCAATGAATTGTGGATCACACAGCCGAAGCGCACGGTTAATCAGGGTGCGTGGTACCGACAACAGATGTGAGAGGTGATAGTGTGAATCGGCTTTTAAGTAGCGATCTGTGTTGGTCGACTTTCTGTATACCGTATTTACCAGACTTCCAGTGGGTTCCCGCTTTACTAGAACATCCAAAAATGGAAGAGTCCCGTCCGTTTCCTCCTCCTTTGTAAAGACAATCTTTGGATGTATACTATTCAAATGGTCCAACAACAAGCTTAAGCCTTGTCTGGTAACGATGACAAACACATCATTTACATATCTCCACCAGTATCTGGGTTTAATTAGCGCCGTTCGCCAAGCTTTATCCTCGAAGTGTCCCATAAATATATTGGCCACAACCGGTGCTATTGGAGAGCCCATCGTCACCCCATCCACTTGCACAATAGTACTACCACTTCAGTATCGAGTTCATCTTTGCCGACGCACATAGTGAAGGGCTAGGGCACGCAGCGACCGGCGGCGGCGCGACGCGATAGCGAGTACATCCCTTTAATCACTCACCCTGAGGAAGGACCCCCAACGGGTTCGAAACTGTCGGTGCCTACACCGAACGTTTCCACGTGAGTTTAGCCGTGTTATAATTTATATAACAAACACATCGTTCACGTAAGCGACCGACTCGGCAAACATCGACCAGCCATGTATACATGTAAGATAGGTGGACATCATTAGGAGGTACGGGAGATGCAGGAGGCGGGAGGGCGAGGGGAGATGAGGGGAGACGTGCCTTGCCCGAGGCCATCTCGGTGACGACGCAGCCCAGCGACCAGACGTCGGCGGCGCGGCCGTGCCCCGACGACTTCATGAACACCTCGGGCGCCATGTACGCTGCGCACACACACTGGTATTAGAAGAGCGATGCGACTCGTGGAGCAAGTATTAAAGAAGCGAAGGTACCCTGAGTGCCGACGAAGCCCTGCAGCTCGCCGGGCGCGGTGGTGTTGGCGCGGATCTTGACGGCGCACCCGAAGTCGCCCAGCTTGAGGCAGTGCCCTTCGTTCGTCAGGAAGATATTGCCGCCTGACAACACACCGAGTACACGCTCAGCGACACCGACTTGGAGCAGGAGTTGTGGGGCCATGGGGTGCTACTCACTCTTGATGTCGCGGTGCGCGATGCCGCGCGCGTGCAGCTCGGTCACGGCGCTCACCAGCTGCTTGGTGTAGCGGCGCACCGTGGGCTCTGCCAGCGCGCCCGACGCCCCCACCAGAGCCTCCAGCGACCCCTCCACGCACAGCTCCATGAACAGCAGCATCTCCTCCTGCCGGCGGAGAGCGGGGAGCGTCACGCGGGCTGGGGGTGGTGGTGTGGGGTGGGGTGCGGGGTCGCGGGAACTCACGCGGTGCAGCTCGCAGCCGTAGTAGCGCACGAGGTGGGGGTGCAGCACGCCCTCGAGCACGCGCAGCTCGTTAGCGGCCCGCTGCAGCGCTCGCCGGTCGCCCGCGCCCACGCTCAGCTCCTTCATGGCCAGCAGCTGCCCGCTCTCCGTGTTCACCACCGTGTACACCTGCACACACAACACACCGCACAACGTATGCCTTTATTCCCAACATGTCCGCTACATTAGTTATAATATCGACTGTCTACTTAATTTTCAACTTCCAGAATGGGCAAAAAAAACAATAGGGTACCTTGCCGAAGGTGCCGGCTCCTATCTTGAGGCCGCGCTGCCACTTAAAGGTGAGTTGTCGCAGCTTGGGCTCGTAGGAGGGCGCGGAGGCCGGCAGCGCGCGCCCCACCAGCCGCCGCCCGCGCAGCGCCGCGTCGCGCGCTGCGTCCAGCCGCGCCACCGCCGCGCGCACGCGTCGCCCCACCTCCCCCTCCTCACCCTCCACACCTGCAGGGAAACAACCTCATCATCCTCCGTAGCCACGTGGTGACTTCTAAAGCAGAGGCCCCACTCACCGGCATTGTCGCAGTTCTGGAAAGCGGGTTGGTCGACGTCCGCCAGCGGGCTGGGCGGGGCGGCGGGGCTGACGGGGCTGGCCTCGCCGCTCCCGGTCGGCAGCGGGCTCTGAACACGTATTGCACAACAGTTGAGCACAGGGGCCGGGGCGGGGCGGGGCGGGGCAGGGCGGGGCGGGGGCGCACTCACGTGAAGGCGGCGGCGCGGGCGGCGCGGGGGCTCGGCCTGCGCGGCAGGGCGCG